>QODF01000278.1:665179-718388 GCA_024372805.1 Oostethus manadensis
GCAGCAAGACGGAGTACATGTGTGTAAATGAGAGGGACCCAAGTGGAAGAGTGAGATTACAGGGAGAAGAGATAAAGAAAGTGGAGGATTTTAAGTACTTAGGGTCAACAGTCCAGAGCAATGGAGAGTGTGGAAAAGAGGGGAAAAAGCGTGTGCAGGCAGGCTGGAATGGGTGGAGAAAAGTGTCGGGTGTGATAGAAGAGTTTCAGCTAAAATGAAAGGAAAGGTGTACAAAACTGTGGTGAGACTAGCGATGTTGTTTGGTTTAGAGACAGTGGCGCTAAGGAAAAGAAGGAGGCAGAGCTGGAGGGAGCAGAGATGAAGATGCTAAGGTTCTCTTTGGGTGTGACCAGGATGGACAGGATCAGGAATGAGCACATCAGAGGGACAGCACATGTTAGAGGAGATAAAGTCAGAGAGGCCAGACTGAGATGGTTTGGACATGTCCAGAGGAGAGATAGTGAATATATTGGTAGAAGGATGCTGAGTTTCAAACTGCCAGGCAGGAGGCCTAGAGGAAGACCAAAGGTGTGGTTTATGGATGTACTGAAAGCAGACATTGAGGGAGTTGGTGCAGGAGAAGAGGATACAGAAGACAGGGTTAGATGGAGGCAATTGATTCGCTGTGGCAACCCCTAACGGGATAAGCCGAAAGGAAAAGATAAAAGTACAGTAGATACTTGATTAATCTCCAAGATAAATTTGTGTACCCAGCAGCTCTGCAAAAATGTCATAATAATCTTAAAAATATATTCACAACATGAAACAACCCAGGCAAGGCAGGAGAGATGAGAAAATAAGATAATAGAATAAGAATAAATAAACACTAAACAAAACACTTCAAATATGTTGTGCAATAAAACATAATTTGGTTTTTATTGACCCCCACCCCCACCCTTGTATTGAAAAGCCACATGGCTTGAGGGAAGAATAACCTTCTCAGTCTTTTTTCAGTAAAGCCGGACAGTGACAGTAATCTGCCACGGAAACTGCTCTTCTCTTTGGGAGATGAGACTGTGCATTGGAGGATGCTGGTTGTCCATGATGGAAAGGAGCCTCCTCAGTGTCTTTGCTCTGCCACAGATGCTAGGCTGTCCAGCTCAGTGCCAATAACAGAGCCTGCCTTCCTCACCTAAAGCAACAACTGAGTGGCTGAGTTGCTTAGCAATATGGGCTGCAATAGAAAACCCTTTAAACAACATTTACTGTTCGCAAGTCCTCTTCACGGGTGGTGACAGTAACAAAAAGGTAGTTGCTGCCTTCACCGTATTCATATGTTTTTCACTGCAGTCTTGGATGCCATGGCAAAAAGACTGGCGTAAACGCTAACCAAACCAGACCACGAGTGTGAACACAGCCTTAAACTCCTGACCCCATCTTTTTGCTCATATAAAAGAAATCTTCCCTTAGTCCACAGGAGAACATGAAAGCCAAGGATGGATGAGAGAAAATAAAGACGTTTGGGTGAATGCGAGTGCGCTGCAACCCTTGGGCTACATGTCTTTTACATCCCATAAACGTCTTTAATTAAGTTAAAGGTGTTATCAGCTCCTCCGAGCGCCATTGCACATTTTTTGTGTGCATAATTACCACTGGGCAGATTGGGGGGGAAGAGTTATCGTGGGTGTCTAACGACAGGGAAGCTGGGAGAGGTGGAAAAAAATGTCCCCACACTTGTGGGTAAATAATCATCATAAGCTTTGGATGGATCCACTGCCAGCCTGTTAATATTTGTTACTACACGTCTCATTATCACTGCCACAGACCTCCCTGGGGAGCCTGAGGACGGGTGGACAGAGTGAATGGCAGCGAAGGACAAGTGAACAAAAGCAAGGAATAAAAAGGGACGTTGAGACAAAATTGGTGTAGGAAAGTGCAAATGATCAGTGGGAGTGAAGAGTGGGAGATGGCCAGAAAAAGAAATAGATAGGGCTCAAGTCAAGTGGCTGAAAGTAAAAATGTTTGAAGGTCTATTTGGTGAATTGGAAGAAAAAGAGAGAGAAGTAAAAAGAAATACGGTTGATATGATGGCACCACAGAAGGATACCAGCGGTGGAAAAGAGGTAAAACTGTGAAGATCGTAGAACACGATTGGAGCTTATTGCATGGCAGGAAAGCAGGACCTCTCTCACTTTACCTTACCTTTAGATATTAACACAGTTTAACTTCTTTTTACACTTGACTTTTCCGCTTTTTTGTTGTGTGGCATTAACAAACTTCTTCTGACACTTGTATAAGAGATCCCGATGTTTAAAAGCATCATGTATGAAGATTTCACTACAGACGATAATGACGGCTCAGGTTTTAGTGTGGATTTCTCCCAACCTGCAGGTTGCTGGTTCGATCCTTGGCCATCCCGTAATCGTGTCACCGTATCCTCGGGCAAGATACTGAACCACTTATTGATGCTGCTTCATCAGTAGGTAAACATGGCAAAAACTTTTAAGGTAGAAAAGTGCTATACAAGTGAAAGGTCAGGTTATGATACTGTTACAAAATAAACGTATTTACACATTCCCCCATGGATAGGAATATTACCGCCAGTTCTAGCAGTGGTCATACAGGTAGGTAGATGGTCTTGGCCCTGTGGGGAGACATGCAGCCAGCTCTACAAAGAAATGATTGCAATTGATAATAAAGCAATAGAAGCTGTGTTGGCATTTACAATCCGAGAGCCACTTTCCTTGCTCGGGCGAGTGCTGCAGCAGAAGGGGAGAGAAAATGGAATTTCTCTGTAAAACAGCAAAATACTGCGTAATTTGTTTTTCTGGCATGAACAGCACTGCTTTGACCTCTGACGGTTATCGCCGCCTGCACAATATGCACCTCCTCCACCAAATACACATAATGATGACACTTGTGGAAATGGAAAAAAGCCGGGGGTTTAAACCACAAGACCTATGAAGATGTAATTACGCCGGCTGTAATACACTTGGGTCGAGGGATTAGACCTATTCCAGATAATGCCTTTGCTGTTCTTGTGTGCACTCAAACTCATAGCAAAATACAACAAAATTAGAGGGTAGTCTGCCAAAGGAGAGAAAGCGTGAGAGGAAACGTTTCGTCAACAAATGTATGACGAGCTGCAGAATTTGACTTCATTAATATTTGTCATTACTAGGTAATGTGAGCTGGACAGCAGAGGGCGCTAGAAGCCTCGACACGGACTCCCATTAGTACTGCATCAATTAAAATGACTATTTCCTGGTTCCTAACTAAGACAAGACAGGCTACGCAGGCAAATATTGTGAATAAATAAACTACATACTAAAATAGAGGCAAATGCAGTAAAAAAAAATCCTTTTACATATCTGCATTTAGGTTTTTAAACTTTTATAGTCAAATAAGATCTTTTAGTTTGCATTTACAATTTTTAAGAATTTAGTATTGATTCATTAAAAAATAAAAGCATTTTTGGAGCATTTTAAAATAAAAAATATGTGTATATGTTGCTTCATCTACAATTTGAATTAAGAAGCTATTCTAATTCTCCTTTTTTTTAATTTAAAGAAAATACCCAACAAGCCATTATAAAAGTCAAATACAATAGTAGATAATTGCATTTTTTCATAAATTAACAATTGTTAAAAAATTGAAAAATGTTCAATTTTGAAATATTAATAAAGAAAATTATAACTGGTAATGGAAGACTGCTATTTTTTAAAAAAACATTGTTTAATTTGCAATTTTAATGTCACATTTTTTCAGGCACAATTTGTTTGTGCATTCTGTCTGGTGAAAAATGTTGTATTTTAAGGCTCCCGAACTCAACCCAAATGCTCAACCTCAAATCAGTGCTGCAACCAGTGATTGTCAGAAATGTTCATGAACCTGTCTACTACGACAGCACGCCAGAAAAAGTTTCATAAACGCCATGTCAGCAAACCAACAGGAAGTCAGGCCTTTTGGGGTTTGGAGCAGCCATTGTGGAGCAAAAACCCGGGGTTATACTTTAACTCCACAACAAGAATTTGCTCGAATGAGCCCAAATTTAATCACGGATACTAGACAGATGGGCAATAATAAACTGCAAAGGATTTTAGCCCAAGCTACCGGCTGTGAGCAAAGTGTGGCTGCAATCTCTGAAAGCCAGTCTGATAACTCGCTATGGTAAAAGACCAACACCTGCCTGGTTAGCGTGGTTTTCGGTTAATGTCGAGAACTCACGCCACAGTTTTGCCTCGGTTTACATACATTCTGTGATTAGCGTACAATATGGTGTGCATCTTTTTGTGTTGTTAATACACTGCATGAGCCCAACTGTCCTTGTTAGGATCCATTAGAAGTTACAATGCCCATCTATGATGTCATCAGCGGTTGACTCTAAAAAACACATTTTTTTATAGTTTTACAATTACAGTGTATATACGTATGTGCACAAACAATTCTAAATGCATATACATGACAAGTGATTGGGATACCGTATTGTGTCTTTGCAGTCATGTGTTCTATGAAAGTGAAAGTCCTACGACCTATAAATGTTGACGCAATATTCATATATTCTCGTGTTAAACGATGCCAACGCGTCAGATAATGAGGTTTTGGGAGGCTCTGCTGGCTGTGTTTTTTTTACACTGAGCTCCACTGACGTCACAAAACCCATCCATCCATCCATCCATTTTCCACCGCTTATCCGGGTCCGGGTCGCGGGGGCAGCAGCTTCAGTAGGGAAGTCCAGATTTCCCGGTCCCCAGCGACCTCTTCCAGCTCCATCGGGAGGACACCAAGGCGTACCCAGGCCAGCTGTGAGACATAGTCCCCCCAGCGTGTCCTAGGTCTTCCTGGGGGCCTTCTCCCGACTGGGCATGCCCGAAACACCTCACCAGGGAGGCGCCCGGGAGGCATCCGGACTAGATGCCCGAGTCACCTCAACTGGCTCCTCTCGATGTGAAGGAGCAGCGGCTCTACTCTGAGCTCCTCCCGGATGGCCGAGCTCCTCACCCTAATCACAAAACCCGGACTTTCTTATATAGGCAATGTTGAACAATGGCTCCCAGGAAATAGTTGTTCGGGTGTGAGGGAAAGCTAGATGATGATACTAGGTCGGTGTCGAAAAGTCAGAAGAGCAAGGGGGGTAAAGAACAATTTATCAGTGTCTTAACTGTTTATTTTGTGTAAGTAATTGGACAAAAGCGGTCATCGGTGTAGCATTATACAGTGTGCCTATACAGGGAGTAGAGGGTGTGCCACTTGCATGCATGCAAATTAAAAGCTCACAGATGTCTGAAGCTGCTGATAACTGGGGTGTATGAAAACTGATGTGCCACCGTATTGATAGAAAGAGAGCTTCCTAGTCATCATTAGTCATAAGCACATACACTGTTCGAAAGTGACATGCAAAAGCTTATATTTATATTTACATTAGTTGCAAAAGTCAGATGGGGAAACCAGTCAATCAATCAGGCGACACATAAATAATGTTATCCAAAAGTATACTATCATTATTTACGTTTTGTGTATGTTTAGATTTATGTCAAGTTATTGCTGTCAGGGAAGGACAAACCGGACACGCTTTTTAGATGCTTTTTTTGTCACCGACCCAAATATTTCCAACAATAATAGCACAAATGTTTTCTTCTCTGTATAAAAAAATATTTCTAGATAACAGACTCACACTATTTGCATTGAATGCATCAGTGTTGCACATATGGATTTAAAAATTGCAACAAGTTGTGCGCAAACACGCTCCCATCTAACGCCAATCAGGGCACGACATGACTTAGCCAAAGCTGCACCTAATTGCTTTTCTGGAAGCGGGGACTTGCGACGCCTCTTTGCCCGATGACGTCACTCGCTGGGTCGGACGGACGCCTCGTACGGAGAACGGGAGGGACTATTTGTCCGAGCGCAAGCAGCGCGGCAACACACACACACACACGTACCCAGTCAGTCAAGAAGAGTGAGTCGACCCGCCGGGAGTAAAGAAAAGCCGAGAATCGTTGCCTCTTTAGTACCGGAATTAAGCTGAAGGGGACTTTTGTTTCTGAAGCAACAAGAATTGGACGCCGGAGGAGCAGTTTTTTTTCGCTTTCGCGAGCCCCACGAAGTGTAGCTGTGTCGGGCATATTTGGGAGCGATCATGGCGAGACAAGACGTCCCAAGTGGACAAGACTGCGTTAAAGTGCTGCTTTTGCTGCTCGCCTCGACACTTTTACGTCACGGTAAGACACATCTTTAGGTGTTTGATTTGTTTTTGAAATGTTTGAAACCTGATCACCTGCCGGGCGGACGTCGACGCGGAAGTCCGACAGGTGCCTCTCCTTCGGTCTGTCATTTGTAAAACATTAACTACCATTTGATACTTTGCTGGCTACAATGGCCGTGTAGCCGAGATATGTCGCCATTCCAGTCGCGTTCTTAGCCCCGTTTCGCTCTTTTGACTCGAGTTTCGGTGGGTGACGTAGCGCCCTTTTTAAGGTGTGGCTCCGCGGGGCTGCAAGGTGTCTCCTCTCAGGTGATTGACAGCTGCGTCCTCTCTCCCACACACGCGCACACACGCACGCACGCGCACCCCCACCGTCCTTGTCCCCAAACCACCTTGCTCCCCACTCTTTTCTTTCCACACATCAACCTCAGTTAGTTACAGTTGACTTACGGGTGGGAAAGAAGGAGCTGCAAACTTGCTCTTAATGTACTCAGGAGAATAGCAAGTGGGACCTAACAGTTTTGCTCTGCATAACTTTGCTTTTTGCACACTGTGCACAGGTAACTGGTCTTAAGTGTCTCTATCAGGGATATTCCACTAAGTTGTTGGTATTAACACCTGTACATAATATATGTTGTATATAACACCTTGACATTTTGACATCGCCAACTGTCATACTAGTCATACTGTATACCTAAAGGACAGACAGCACACTAGTCGAAGATCATTTGCTGTTTTTTAAAGATCTACTCCAACGGGAGTCAAATCAAGTGTCAGGAGTGCTCTGCTGTTTTATCCGATTTAAAAAAACATCACTAGAGCCTTCTGCTGGTTTTAAGAATCTACTGCAAAAAAAAAATCCTCAATTTAACTGGAACGTTCTGCTGTTCTGAAGAAGAAACGTAATACAAAGATCACTTTAAAAAAAAACACTAGTCAAGATATTTTATGTAACTGGAGCGCTTTGTTGTTTTAAAAGATTTGCTGAAAAAAAACACCAGTCAAGATATTTTATGTAACTGGAGCGCTTTGCTGTTTTTAAGGATTTGCTGCAAAAAACACCAGCCAAGATATTTTATGTAACTGGAGCGCTTTGCTGTTTTTAAGGATCTGCTGCAAAAAACACCAGCCAAGATATTTTATGTAACTGGAGCGCTTTGTTGTTTTAAAAGATTTGCTGCAAAAAACACCAGTCAAGATATTTTATATAACTGGAGCGCTTTGCTGTTTTTAAGGATTTGCTGCAAAAAACACCAGCCAAGATATTTTATGTAACTGGAGCGCTTTGCTGTTTTTAAGGATCTGCTGCAAAAACCACCAGCCAAGATATTTTATGTAACTGGAGCGCTTTGTTGTTTTAAAAGATTTGCTGAAAAAAACACCAGCCAAGATGTTTTATATAACTGGAGCGCTTTGCTGTTTTTAAGGATTTGCTGCAAAAAACACCAGTCAATAACTGCAGCACTTTGCTGTTTTTAAGGATGTCCCTCAAAAAACACCAGCCAAGATATTTTATATAACTGGAATACTTTGCTGTTTTTAATAATCTACTGCAAACGAAAAAGCTATGTTCCTTCATTTAACTAGAACCTTCTGCTGTTCTTAAGGACCTAAAGCTAGACAAAGTTCACTTAAATGTCATGAGTGCTTTGCTGTTTTCACTGATGTACGGTAGAGAAAACACCAGTCAAAGATTCTCCATATGCCAGGAGTTCTCTGGTGTTTTTAAGGATTTACTGTCTGATGTCTCCATTCACATTTTTTGGCTTCTGAATCGATTTTATTTTTTTATAGTTTTGCTGATCCGATCCATTTTCCCGCTGTAGCTACAGAGTCGAATATCCAACGTCCACATGAAACTAACTTCACCTAAAGTACCCCATGGACATGTCTGCATGCTAGTGTTGCGTTTTTTTCTTCCGGGTGGCAATAGTCGAGCAGCAACCAGCTTTAAGGCGCATTGCAGCATGTTTTACCATGTTTTAGTGTGGCCCAGTGTTACGGACATTATACAGCAACCAGACTGGCCCGATCTCTTGGTGGAAGACTATTTTATCCGATCTTCAAGATATAGCAGATTGGCAGCTGATCCCAGAAGATGGGATTGAGACAATGACAGGAGCGCTGTGCTGTTTTTAAGGACCTACTGCAAAAATGCTGGTCAAAAATCCTTGCTCTAAAAAACACCAGCTAAAGGTCCTGTATATGACTGGCGCTCTCTGCTGTTTTTAGGGACCTACTGTAAAAAAAAAACTCTAGACAAAGATCCTTTAAATGACAGGAGTGCTCTACTGTTTTTAAGGAATTAATGTCAAACAGGTCAACAGCCCAGCACTCAAAGATCTTCTATATGACTGGAGCACTCTGTTGTTTTTAATGATCTAGTTAAAAATGCTAGTCAGAGGTTCTCTATAAAGTGTATAAAAAGTGTCATACTGTTTTTAAGGACCTACTGCAAAAATGCTAGTCAGATTATATATGATAGAAGTGTTCTTCTGCTTTTAAGAACCCACTTAAAATGCTATTCAAAGATTGTCTATGCCCTAGGATTCCAACTTCTGTCTGAAATAAAAGATATGTAGGATATATACTTTTTCATCTCCAAGAGATCTATTGTATCTATTTGTTATCTATTTATCGGTCATACTGCATAAGGCAGAAGTGCTCTGCTGTTTTTCAGGAACTACTTACAAAATGCTAGTCAAAGATAATCTATACAGTATGTAAGAAGCTACTACTTCTACAAGCACATGAGTCACTCCCTGTTGAATAACCTTTGTCTATATCAAAACTTCATCCGAGCACTCAGAATTGTTTGTCTTTGTGATTATGCAAAAACTCCCTGGACGATTTTCCTGTCACTCGATGGAAGTGTGCCGCCTAAACAGAAAGCCTCAGTATTCTGCTGGACGTGTTTGAAGACAGCAGCACATCTAGAAAATGTGTGTTTTTCGGTGGATTTTGGCAAGGGCGCAGGTGACCCCAGCCACTGCAAGTGATGCCGTCAGTAGAGCAAACATCGATGGCATGCAGCTAACTTATTAACATATGATTGTGAGCTCCATGAAACCAGTTGAACATTCTCTCAGCTTCTTCTCCGCCACGGCTGTTTGTTTTGAGCGGTAATTAGGGCAAGTATGTAGGACTGCGTCCATAGTTTCTTTTGCACACAGTCTGTTAAAATGGTCACTATTGTCATTGACCGTGCGTGTACGCTTGAGACTTAGTCATGCCGTGGATTCACTTTCATTTTACAAAGCATGTGTGTATTAATAGGGGTGGTGGCGGCGGTGGAATGGGGGCACAAAACAAAAGCCTTTCCATATTTATGAGTGTTGAGCAATGCGAAGCTTAACCAGAACTTAAACGGAGCTTTTTAGTTTTCTTTCGTTGAAGTCTTATCCTATTTTTCAATTGATTTTCTTACGCGCTTCGACAGCAACAACTTACCCCTCCTCCCTCGCCTTGCCCTTCCACCGCCCATCTACCGTGGCAAATGATTGAATTTTTACCCACTTTAAAAAGTTTCACGTTGAATTCAAAGTGAGCTGATACAGTTTTAATAAAGGTCGGCTTTTGAACTGCTTGCAGGTTGGCACTCTTTTTATAAAACCCAAATAAGAAAACGGATAGCAGTGTTATATATTAATCGCAAATAGAAATAGAAAACATGTCAAATGAGAAATAAGTGTGTAATCAGTGAGGTAAGCAGATGCCAACATGGCAACTTTAGCTGCTGGCCCCAACTGATAGCTGCAGTCTAGTTCACTCTTGTACTCCTGAACCGTTGGAGACAATAGGCTGAACAGTTCTCTAAATATGCACCCCTGCTGTGCTGCCTGTGCTGTTTTTGTTCTGAAAAATAGACCGCGTTGTTTCGTAACCCCATAGGTCAGATTCACTTGCAATTTCACACACAGCTCTGTATGACGTTAACTGTAACTCTACGTAAATCATCACAAAATTTGGTGCACATCTTTAGGGGACTAATGAGCACATGTTTGTAAACTTTGATCAAGTTTGCATCGGTGTAAAAGCCATAGGTGTGCACATCTTAAAATGGGATATTTAGAATGGATTCACAGAATTGAGAGCATTAAAAGGGAATACACGTGGAAATATCCATTTGCTTTTTGTCGTTGCATTTACTTGATGGGTCAATCTGCCAAGTTCAAGCAAAAGCAAAACAATGACCCGCCCACAGCCTTAGCTGCAGGTGGCTAGTCCAGTTCATCCAGCCTGATAGGGGCTTCTCTCAGAGCACCTCCAATACGGACTACATTGTGTAAGACGTGTGCGCAAAATATGTGCGTGGTGGCGTGATAGTGACGTTATTTCCTGTTCTTCCATTTTACACTGCTACGTTAAAACATATGTGCTGCTATAAAGCCACTACAAGCAGGAATCGTGTGATCAGGTTTGGAGTAGTCACCCTGGCAGAAAATAAAGTCAAAGTAATTTTTTTTTTTGCTTCTACTTTGCAGCTTGGGCCATCAAGTAATGACAAAAAGCAAATGAAAAAGACAAAGACTAAAAGAAGAAAAGCGACCATAAAATGGGACAAAAGCAATAGCAAAATTAAAAAAGCAAAGGCAAAACAGAAAAAGAATATGACTACATATGTGTATATATATTTTCTGTATGTTTCTTTTATTATTGATTTGTTTTATATTCCCACATGTGATCCCTTTTAATTTTGGCACTCCTGTGAGTCCATAATTTAGTGCACAGAAGGACGTTACGCCGAAATATGTTTTAAACTTTTAAAAATGTATATTCTGACCCAAACAGCGCCTGCCAAACTGGGGTGCAAGACGACTATTTAAACAGTGCAGAACAGCACACAGCTAGTTAAACAGTGCCGAATAGTGACATGGATACTTTATTCATCTGCAAGACAAATTCAGATAACAGCATACCAGAAAAGTCATTCATTGCCATTCTCTTGGGAATAAAGCCACTAAAGTCTTTCTCTTCCGTGTCAGAATTGTACACCGTCAGAATTTCTTCACAGCCGTCGTCTGTCACTCTCTAATGGAATCATAGGAGTGACAAAATTAAAGGAAATACAAAGACAATCAAAACTACATAAATTTCCAAAGTAGTCATATTGTAATTCCACTTTCTCATTGCTTTTTCCATGTTTTTATTGTTTTTTCTAGCCTGTTAACCGCTTCTGTCGGGAGCTTTGACATCGTGTAAAACATTTACACAAAGTATGTGCATGGCGGTGTCATTGTGATGCTACTTCCTGTCCGTCTCCCGCACTATTAGCTACATTTAAACATAGCTACTAAATAAACACTGCAAGCAGGAATCGTGTATTGACCAGTCCCCCTGGCAGAAGGACCGTCCACAGCAAAGGCTGTAGGCGGGTCCATGTATAGACGTTGCTTTTTCCAGTTGGCATCAGGCAAATGCAAAGAGGAAAAGACAAAAGAGGAAAATCAACGATAAAATATAAAAAGACAATACAGAAAAAGCAAAGACAAGAAAGTATTACAATATTAATACATTTGTATATTTTTGCATTATTCATTCATTTTTATATTTCCACATGTATTTCCTTTTAATTTGGGCACTCCTGTGATTCCAGATTCTGTTTTGGTGTCTCTCTGTGTACTCTTGCAGTAGCCCCAGCCTTTCGAAACCAGTTGAAGTTGGCGTTTTTTCTGCTCCACACTGCAAGGATTTGTGCAAGACTTGTGCAAAAGGTGCACATAGTTCCTGCAGCCAAATCCATCGCCTTTAACTTGTTTGTGCACGATGTGTTTTGGTTTTATTGGGTTTATTGTCTTTGTATTTCATTATTGCTGTACAATATAGTAAACGTGACTGCATATGATGTGTACGCCTGTGGCGCTAAGTACATTGCGTAAGGTTTATGCATGGTCACTTGGGGAATTGTAATTATCATCTGGACTTCATAAGAACCATTGTACCATGGACCCAGGGATACCATGGACTGCCTTTGAGTCATCATAGTCATAGGTATGTGTCAACAACGCGATCGCTGCACAAATTCCATTTGGTCCCATATTTTTTTATGTTTTCATTCAAGAGAACAGGCTTTGCAATCTGGCAGCATATTTATGGTGCATATTGAATCATTCAAATCCAACAATGTTTTACATTTGATTTTAGTATAAATTGTACTTGTTGGTGCTCACTGTAAACTGCCTTGTGTGCACACCTGTTCCACTCAGCTAGAGCGACAGGGTAAGAAAACTGTTGCTAAGATGCAGAAAATATGTGTTAGAAGAAATCGTTTGGTTGTTTCCGGAACTTTATTCCCGTTATGATGAACTCTTAACAATAGTGTTTTCCGAAATACATATTTAAACGGTTAGTTGTAGTTCTGAAATATAGGAGTTTTATGAGGTTAGAACATGACCGCATCAAGGGAATTAGCCATAAATTAGCCACAGCGGTGTAGAAGCTGCAGGGTTTAAAGTTTGAGGGGAAAAAACCTTAGCGGAAATTACAAACTCTAAACATTGTGTACTCCTGTTTTCAACAATAATGTAACAGTGCACTCAGTAACAGTAATAGTGCAATCAGATGACTAATGCTTCCCAGAGGAAGCTGGGTCATTGGTAGTGTGGTAATGGTATAATTTTATTTGAACATGAAAGTTACATTGGAATACATCACAGAGTAAAATTGACAGTTCCACATGTCCAAAAGGACTACGTCTGTTTACGGCTAAGGCGAATTGGGTGCAAGTATAAACGTGCTTCTTGCCTTTTTTCACTCAAAACCTGCACGTCGTCATCGGACATTGTAAAATGCTCCCCACATTAAAGCGGTAAACACAACTTGGTGAAAATATACTCATCCAGTTTGAGTCACACACACACACACACACACACACCCACACAACCGCACTAGCATGTTAAACTAAACTCAGAGGGGGTTTCACCATATTTCGCCGGTGTTTATTGTCAGTTCAAAATGTTAAATTTTTATTGGCCCATTCTGCGATTCTGTTAAGGCAGAACTTATAGGGCCCTATTTAGCTCTTTACAGAGACGCCATTAAACTTGAATAATTAAACCTGAATCCAAAGCGCGTCCACTAGTTGTGGCCAGTAGTGCACCCCACTTTGCTTCAATACCACCCAATTGACAGAATCACCAATAATCAATGACTCTATTATTACAGAGAAATCACTGACTCAGTGTATTCCCAACCACCCCTCACGTGAAAGCAATGGACAGTGCATATGGGTCAGGAAGGCTTGGCCCATCACCATGGTGATGTTTTTATTGAAGAGGGCTCAGCTTATGTGAGGGGGAGTTTTGGGATTGTGTGTATGTTTGTGAGGGAGGGGGGGGGGGTCTGGCGGCATTGTTTTTATGGCTGAGTAAGCTGCCTGCGCGCAGGAGGTGGCTGGCTGGCCGGGCAGCTGCCTGAGAAACTGGTGGGTATGCAGGGTCAGGCGCTGGGGAGGTTCTTCGTGCCGGTTCTTAAAGTGAGTCACAACTTCACCTGAGAGAGAAAACAAACTCTTTGGCTTTTCTGTTTTGGCGGGCTCGGTTTCGGTTAGCAAGCCATTAAGCCGGTGACCCTGCCCCCCAAGGTGGCCACCCACTTCTCTTCTTTGCCCGCCCGCCAATATATACCCTCCCTTCCCCTCCCCCCACCACTGCTGTCTAGTACATCCAGACAAGAGGCCTTGTTCTCATTTTTTTATTTCCTTCTATCTTTCACCTTCCTGTCCAGTGCTTTTGTTTGACTGACATTAGTCATTGGTGTATTCAGACTGTCCCCCCTTGCACTCAAGGCTACCCTGTTTACGGCAGCAACAACACATTGCCAACAGGAGAAAATGGGCTGTCTCTGGGTGAGGGATTTCTTGTCAGGCCTTGCTAAAATGTTTTCTTATCTCCTCCAAGGAGATTGCATTGTTAAGGTTTTGTGAGCAACTTCCTGGGTTGTTTTTTCAGCTCACGGGCCAATTTAAATATGTGGTTCCGTTTTCCTGCTCAAAATTAGGATACTGCCACAGCTATAGTTAGTTTTCTGGTACTGGGGGTTGGACGGCTTTTCAAATAACACACTTACGCTAGACAACACTAGATTCCATTTTTATTGGCAATTCCTCAATTACGGAAATCTTTGGGTCCTCAAAATACTTTAAATGACTTGTTTAACGATCCAGCCTAAAATTGCTAGTCAAAGATTTTCTACAGCAGGAGTGTCAAACTCAATGGCACAGGTGGCATCCATACCTTTTATCCCAGTTACCCGTGCACGCTGCCGGGATTGGAACAAACCAGTATAATGCGGCAGCCACCTGTGGTGCATGTTCAGGCACATGACACTTGGTGAATGTGTATTTATGTTTTTCAGTCGTGTGGCTGGACTTTTGTTTACTTTGAAGTGGGGGAAAGGTGTTTAAGTTTTGACTTTCGGATAAATGTATCCTGTCTTCTGACTGGATGAGCCAGAAAAGGGAAAGGTATGATGTATGAACAGCATTTTATATCTTAACACAAAACATCACATTCCGTGTGATGTGTAACATTTTTTGATGTAATAAAATGCTCATGGTTGACGAACTTATGCCTCTTTTTAAGGAATCATTTTGTATAGATAAGGGTGTTTTTAAGGCACTACAGCAAAAACGCTACATGACAGAAGGTACTGTGCTGTTTAGTTATTCGTTTTTAGGCCAGATTCAATCAACTATGTCACCTGTTTACAAACTACCGGCACTTTTGGGTGTAACGTGATTGCTTCTTTAATTGGATTCTCACCACAACCCACACTTTGTAAAAGTGTATTTGGAATGCTTTTTTTGGTCTGCGTCCAAAACTGTTGGTGTGAAAGCAGCTTAATGATAAGTGACTGTATCTCTTAAATGTTTTGCAATTATAATATAACTTGTCATTTGTTATGCAAATTTCATACAGATGTGTAACAGATTGCACATTTGGCCTCAGTTTGCAACTTGCAGAACCTCATTTAACATCTTTGCTTTTATCTCTTTGAATGTTCCTGCCAAGATATAGTTCTTCACTGTTCTGTTCTTGTTTTTCTTCTCTGTTTCTGCCTAAATGCTGCAGCGATAATGTAGGTGCATTTCTTGTAGACCTGTAGCTCTTTCTTCCCAGTAAATTGGACATCTGTGATGTTGTGGTGCTGTTGTTCTTCCAGTGTCACTGTAGTGCTTGCATTATTAGCCGTAACTATCTCTCTGCAAGTTGAGCGATGCTATTCGAACGCTGTAGCGCTTGCCAAGCCTCCTCTGCCCATTCATCATTGCAAGCATCCCAGAATGAGTATTACACCGGCTTTATTAAGAGGAATGTAATTGATGGATCACGGGGAGTTTATTATTCTTTTTCCCCGTCCAATAAAGGCAGGAACAGGCAAGCGCTTAGTTTCTCATTAGGCCCTGGCCTTGCAAAGGCTTTGCATGTGTTTATTTTTGTACTAATGATTATTAGGTCTTACCATTATGAGGTTGGTTCAAATGAGCTGTCCTCCCCCTAGCTTTCAGCACCAGTCTGATAAATATCAGGATTTTTATTTTTAAAAGGTCAGCTGTGTGTGCTCACTAGTGCTCGCAAATGCCTTCCAAGAAATGTTTTTTTTCTCCAGTTTTAATGCTATAAGATAACAGCTACAGATGAAAAGGTCTTTATAGAATTCACTGAAAACATTTCAACACTTTTCTTTGTATGAGGCTTGAGCGGCTGCAGTGATCCACGTACGTGCTGGACCTCTTATGGGGCTTTTTGGACTTTTTTTTTTTTTTTTTTGTGATAAATGAGCTTTAGTGAAATTACTCTGCTTTGTGGACTTTTCATTACCAGAAACCTGAAAGGCAGATAATCCATCAAGCTTATTGTTGACTCAGAGAGAATGTTATTAGACAATGTAGAGATCCTTTTAATTGACCCTAGCATGAGAGTGAACGCACTTTATTGTTGTGAATTTGAGCCACAAACTCGACTGTGCACGTACATACAGTCCATGCATTCTCGTCTAGTGATGAATAAGGGAAGTGGAATGACATTCCCGTAATGAGGATGACAAACCGTCACGTTGCAGGATGACAAAGCATGTTAGCTAAGTGGAATGTATCTAGGAGTGTGTGTGTGTGTGTGTCTCATTCCCATCAGCAACTTTTATCTCACACAGACATCGCATCTAAGGAAGTCCTGTTTTAATCGCTTCCTGCTCATTTAACCGACTCCGTTTTAAACGACGCCATTCCCATATCAGCCAAGAGCTGAGTGACAACATGCCGACGAGCTGCCGGGGTCCTTTTCACCCCCCCCACCCCACTGGGATGGTTTTGTTACGCTTCGTGGGGGTAGTCAGACTGCTGGAGTTGTTCCCGTCTGATCCAAAGTATAATAAGCAAAAAATAACTTTAAAATGCCTTTTCTATGAACTAATGCCAGATGTCATTAATAAATCATGTTGAAGGGTTTCCAATAACGCAACTGTGATGTTTTTGGAAAAGCTACAGCTACAATATCTGACAAAAGTGAGTACAGCCCTCATATATCAGCAACCATTTCATTATATCTTCTCAAGGGATAATATAGGATATACTTTAGATTTGTCCGTGTACAGCTTGAAAAACAGTATAGATTTACTAGCGCCTGAAAATGAATGCCATTATTTTCTAAATAGCCGAACACAAGTGAGTAGTAAAATAATTGTGTAGGCCTGTCACAATAATCGATAAATCAACTATCCATCCATCTATTTTCTATACCGCTTATCCTCATTAGGGTCGGGGGTATGCTGCCGCCTATTCCAGCTGACTTTGGGCGGGAGCAGGGGTACACCATGGACTGGTCGTCAATCAATCACAGGGCACATATAGACATACTGTACAACCATTCACACTCACATTCACACTCTAATGGACAATTTAAAGTCACCAATTAACCTAACAAGCATGTTTTTGGAATGTGGGAGGAAACCAGAGTACCCGGAGAAAACCCACACACGCACAGGGAAAACATGCAAACTCCACACAGAACCCTGAACCTCCTGACTGTGAGGCCAATGTGCTACCCACTCATACACCGTGCGGCCATAAATCAACTAATCGAATGATTTATAAATTAAAAAAAAGTTGGTATTTTTGCTAGTCTCGTTTGCTTCCGTCTCTCTCCTCTATCGCACAGGCTGGATGACAAGGCTTTACTCTGCACTAGGGATGTCCTTATCGCCAACCTGCGGTATTTTCAAGATCGGAAAGGATCGACTTCCGCCATGAGATTGGGCCGATCCGGTTGTTTGGGCCACACTCACACATGATAGGTGCGGTAAACGCGCCTCAAAACTGGTTGCCACCCGGATGAAGAAGAACACGCAACACCACCGTGCAGACATGTCCGCGGTAAATTCACATTGGACACTGGATATTCAACTTTGTAGTTACACAGTACATTCCTCTTACTTTTTCCAGACTCTTCTGTCAGGGTGCAGGGAGATAGCATGGAAAGTGCCACTCTAAACACTGGTTGTATCTAAGGAACATCAGTATGTTGCTATTGCATTGAACAAATCATATATTCTAAATCACACCACACTGATCTATAATTGATTTATAACCTGCCTTAAGATTATTGTAACGGGGGCTGAATAATTTCACGTCAGGATGGCTGTAATTCAGTTGGCCATTTACAATACTAAACAATATTGTTGGTCATGCTGTGTAAATAAAAAGATCAGCAATGCTTTGGTTGCTTTTTTTTAAAGCTTTGAAGAGCTAGTGTAATAGCCATATGCAATTCCACAAATTCATGTATGTAACAAAATTTTATTATTAAAAAAAGGTTCTCATGGACATGTTCTCACAAACACTAACCAGCCCTTTTGGGAACTAAACATGTTGAAGCGGCAACTAGAAATGTCTGGGGCATCCTCAAGCAGACATCAGGTGGAGGAGCGCAAGATGTCTAAAGCAATTCTTGCATCCAGACGTATGTGCTTCCATGTGCAAAAATGGGGAAAATCACAAGAGACGCACGTGGTCCACATGGATTTTCAAACCCGCAGACACCGCAAAACCCATAGGGAGAAAATTGGGATGCAAGTTATTTTCTGTGCGCGCTGAAAAACCTTACACGCAGCCAGTTCACAAGAACAAGGCACGGGAGAAGTACGTGACCCTTGCGTGTGTCTCAAGTACAGTGTGTACATTGTCTGGCCACAGCAGTGGCTCCTCCTGGGCGACTCATCCAGCTGTTCACACTGCCTCTTCCGACCTCTGTGGACTCACGGCTGCCGCTCACATAGCATATCTGACGTTAATGCGCCTTACCCAGCCACGGCGGGCGTCTCTTCCCGCTCTACACTCTGGTTCACTCGGTGAAGACAGCCAAAGGTGCCGTAGGAAGCCAGTACGCCCATCTTTCAATCAAAGTGAGTGCAACCCTTCTGATACCCTACTTCTTCTGCCTGCTGGCCACGCCCAACACATTTCTAAAAAATTGGGTAGCCCCAGCATGTGGCAACACATACGCCCAGATGTAAGGGCCACTTGTATGTCATCATGGACGAGTGGCAGATGATGCCAGTAACAACTGCAGGTGGTGAATTACATACCCAAGAGGATTAAATCAGTGCTAGATAACGATGGTGCTCATACTAAATAGCGACACCAAGTAAACATTTGGGACAAGTTCACCGTGAGGTGTCCTCACTTGTGTTTCCAGCTATTTAGACAATCATGGCAGTGTGCTGGCTAATACAGTATAAGCTGTACACTGATTACTCTAAGTTTCATTTCTATAGTCCCTTGAGAATATATACTAAAATGCTTGCTGAAATGTGAGGGAACTCCACTTTTGTGAGATACTTTGTATGAGCGTGTTTCTTAATGTTGCCCAACCACCCACAATATCGCCATGAAGAATGTTTTTAAGAGATTACTGTTAGCTCCAGTAGTATGTCTCGCATGCAAAATGCAATTGGACACATGACTTGCTTGTTTTAGGCACACATTCCCACACTGTTAGCCAAGGCACCTTTTGACAAATGGTTGATTTTTCATGTCTAACTTACATGGCAATGTGGAGAATGCACACTGATGCATCCCTTCCGAATAAAGACCAACCTCTTTCAAGACAACCCTTCATTTTGGGAGACAAGTTTCTCTGTGAAACTGCAGGAGTAGGAGCACCAAAGGAGGAGGAACAGAGAAGCGGTGGGGGTGCTGAGGATGTCGACATTTTCAAATCCTGCACCGCAGCATCTTGGCAAGAGCGGATGAAGTAGGATTTGGAAAACCGGTGTGGGGGAGTGATCCGATGGGCTCATTTGTAATTTAGTCGCACCTACCTCCTTGCGTCTTGCCCTTAAAGTATGAGACTCATTTAATATTTCAAGAACCACCCATTGTGGACTGTATGAAGGACTGTGCACTAACCTTTCTCCTTTTTATTACACTCTCCTGGCCAGTCTGACTCTCTGTCTTTGTCACATTCTTTCATGTCACAAATCTTTTCCATATGGAACTGAGCACCCTTGACATTGTCCTCAGTGTCCGTTTCTTTTTTGAATGCACTCATATACACACCGCCATGCTCATTAGCGGTCACCTTAATGTGTCTAAATGTAGTCGGTCAGGTACAAGGTGGTTTGCGCTATTGATTGAGTATTGAATGGTGGATGATGCAGTGCCCTTATGTGATATTGAAGACATTTCAGGCTGCTCTGCGGAAATGGCGGCGCAGCAGAATGTCCCTGTCACCTTACCTGTGTCCTCTTTATAAAAAAAATTAATAAATAATAATAAAAAATAATAATAAAAGGCAGTTTTTGATACATATTGCTTAGGCTTTGCTAAAATATATAAACTGATTTCATTGAGAAACAATAGCGTGCACTACTTGGCTGTAACCAGCAGAGGCGCTTTTGATTCAGTCTCAACTTTGAAGAATAAGACCTCAGCAACGGGATGTTGTCCACCCCCTTGTCCACTATAGCACATATCCTCTAGGCCAAGCATTATTCTGCTTAATACAATGCTAATTTTCAAAGAGGAGGTCAGAACATGCAACGGGGAAAAATACATTATCATCTTCTCTCTACCCTGTAATTGATCTTTGTCAGATTCTCCTTAAGCCATTGTTGCTCCTTAGTGCATTAAAAATGTAATTTAGTCTGCTTTAACACCAGTGAATCTAGTCTTAAGGAAAAAAGTTCAGATTTTTTGACAAAGTTGTATGACATCCCCATCAGCAATGTAGTGCTTTTTCTGTTTAAGAAACTAGTTCCGGCTAGTTGGTGGGGAGAGGTGGCTTTCAAAAGAGTAATAAATTAGCATCGCAAGGCCTGTTGTGTATGTGTTCCACGGTGTTTAGATGCATGGATGATGATTGACGCGACACGAGACAGTTAAAGTGAGAGCTATGCTATGGTATTTTCACAAAAAACATCTTCCAAAATGATGCAGATGCGTGATTGTCTGGGTTCTAACAACAACATTCCTGAACAGACTTACAGTATATTGTTTTTCCTGTCACGTACATTAGACAACTTTGGCTTCTTGCCGTGTAGGATGTGTAATGGCCAGGATGAAATAGTTTTGTGGATTACATTCCTACACACCCAAGACTGAGGAAGCGTGATACCAACAGAGAGAAAATAACACTGGACGATTGAGAGGTGACTTAAAAATAAATAAATAAATAAATAAAGCTGAACGCTTTACTTAAGTTACCCCGCCAACTAGCGGAACTACTTCTTTAATCGGCAAAAAAGTGGGGGTAATGTCACTGTTGAGGCACCACATTGCTGATGGGGATTTCATACAACTTCATGTCAAAAAATCTGAACTATCAATTTAAGAGCTGTCCTTTTCAATTATCTGTAATTGTTTTGTAATGCTTTAAAAGGTATAAGTAAACTACCAGCTGCAGTCAACAAAGTAAAGTTAATAGAACTTGGCTTTGTCAAGTTAAATGGCTTATTCTGGAACCTTCAACATTACTTATATCAAGATTGACAAATATACAGTATATAAATTGTCATAGTTCATGGTTTAATGGCTAGCTTTTGACCTGCAGGCATAATTGTTTCTTGGTTATTGTCAATCGCCTACAGTGAATAGTTTGGTTTGCACTTGGCTTGTTCAGAGAAAGTAGCGGATATTAGCTTTGTTTTGATATTGTTGTTAACGTAAGCCCATCTTCAAAACAAAATGAAATGGGAATCTGTGGTCTGAAGCCCAAGTACGTTTTTAAGGCACACGTACTTCTTAATCATCTCCTTAAGCTTCATCATCACTCACATTCATATTATGGACCGCTTAGAGTTAACCATGCATGCATGTTTTTGGAATGTGGGAGGAAACCAGAAAACTCGGACAAAACCCAAACACACACTGGGAGAACATGCAAACTCCACAAAGATACCCAACGAAGATTCGAACCCATGTCTTCTAAATCTCCTGACTGTGTGGCCAACATGCTAACCACTCGACAAACGTCTGTTTGGCATGTCCAGTTAAACCACTGTCCTTGCATGTTTTGACAAAGTAGATAGCAATTGTTCGATTTTAAAAAAGCCTGCTCGACCAGTTGGTTTTCTTGCATGATGTTTTGGTGCCTGTAGTTATGTTTTCACATGGTGCAGCCATGACTTGGCACCACATAGGTGTTTTTTCCACCAATCACTTCAGGGGCTGCTGCTGCTGTTTACAAACCACATCCTTATAGATCTGCAGATAAAGTCCAGCCTTTCAATGTCAGTTTAAAGCCACCACATACCCGCAAATCTAGCTGCGTTGCAAGATTAGTATAGACAGCAAATAATTGATGGCTCATAAAACCATAACACTTCTATGCCCATCAGCTCTATTTTACCCACCCACCTCCTTATTCTTCCTCTTAACATGTCAGCAGCATCACCAGAGTTTGACTAAGCCCAACTAATAATACACACATGTGCTGTGTCTTCATCGCATCAGACATTGACAAGGCCATGTCACGATTCACGCGCACTGAGGAGGTGCTGAGCAGGAAATTGAATTTGGTGTGAAAAGGGCCCTCGTGCAGACCTTCTGGATTTTGTCATGCATCCACACATCGAGAAAAACTTCCTGCACACCAACTGTTTCCAATTCATGCTTGGCCCCAGCCGTGCATCCCTGTAGACTAGGAATGTAACGGTACACCCTGTAATAAAAAGAAAACAGTTTACCTCACGCGCGTGCATCTCAACTGTTTTTAAACGTCAGATATTTAAGCAGGTTATCAACCAGATTGATCAAGAAACCTAAGATGAGCCAGTGTGATAAATTACTCAAATTTCTCAAAACTGACAAGATGCAGTATATAGATGAAAGATACGGAACCATAGCATCTGATATCATTTATCCTGATATATTTTATCATTTTTGTTTTCTATAGGGGTGTAATTGTACGCCATGATCACGGTTCATACATCCACTTACTGTACGTCATCTGTACAGTGCCAGCACACAACTTTTGTTTTGTTCGTTTAGGTATTTCACCAGGAAGGTCAGGTGTTCCCAAAGAAGGTCCTGCAGGCCAAGGCTGGTCTGCACTGCATTTTGTTTTTTCAGAGTAGACGCAGTTACACATTCTGTCCCTCACTTGTACTTGTACTCTGTGGGAACGCTGTACACTGCTTTACTGTACAAAATGTTCCATACCCACAAATCAAGACACATTAGGTAAATTTGCACGTAGTATTGAATTGGTATACCAGCCTAAATTTTACCCAGTATCAAATCACAAATGAAGTTGAGATATCGCACGTCACACACTGCAGCAATCTTAACTTCTGTAAACACACGGAAATGCCAGTAAAGTCATGGTTTTGTCCGTGCACTTCACTTTCCGGACGCTGTGCGTTCACTTTAACAAGTCACATTTGTCTGGTAATGTTAACGCCCACATAAAAAATCAGATTTTAAACCAAAACTGGGAATCATACCCTGCAGCGCTAACGAAGCCTTAGAGAGGCGATGGACAATTGGCTGTTATGTTGTTGTTACAACAGGCTTTGTATGCAGTGATTGCTAACATTAGTATATAATGTTGCCACATTGCTATGATTAGCTGACAACAAACATAACTTGTGTGTGTGTGTATGGGTTACATCTGTGGTCTGTGTACTCAAAACAGGAAGAGCCGTGATAAGGAACCCGCTGTTTACAGTCTTTTAAAGCATCTTTGAAATAAACAAAACCATGACCATTACTGTTGCTGAATATAACAGCGCTTTCATTTTTCAGAACTTTCATCAGGTTTTTTTTTTTTTTAAAGACACTACTGCTGCGCCATGCTGACAAATTCATTGTTGTTTTCATTGGCCCCCCCCGAGCCTGGAAATGGCATTTAAATACTCCCCTGAAGCGAACGTTGCATTAAGGTCAAATAGAGGCAGCAGGTTTATTCAGTTATCTCTGCTGTGTTGTTACCAAGTGGCTGCGTCGTAGGGTGGTCTCCTAGGAAAGAGAGCTGGGCCTTGGCTTTGTTTGGAGCAGTTTGTCTAGAATCCGTTCAGCTGATTGGCCTGCTCTGCGTTTGTTCCTCTACTTCACTTCACTTCATTCTTTCTGCATCCTCTCTACGTCTTTGCATGTCTATTTCCCTTCCTCGTCCTCTTGGTGTAATTTTGTCTATGTAATTGATCCATCTGCTCCAGTAAAGTCCCTGTTTCCAGCTGTATCGCCTTTTCCTCTTGCATGTTTCTTCCTCCCTCTTCTTCTGACTCATCAATCCCTCATCTCTGTGCTGCTAATTTGAATTGTCTGTTGCTAGCCTCTATCCTTTTGTCCCCTTTCTCTTACACTCAAGCTTCCATGCTGCTACCCGCCACTTTCTACTTCACTACTTGTATTTGTAAAACACAACCAGTAATTGGAAGCAGGTGATAATTGGTGAGAGGAAAATTAGAAAACTCATTTATATGAAGTCCATTTTTTAACTTGAAAAAATGATTTCAAATGCATGACAAAGTAGAAAGGAAAATGTAGCTGTTTTCGACCACATGGCCATTAATTGACCTGTACATTGCACAGCAGCAACAGAACCAATGTTGTAATGGCGATAAGGAGCAAACTGCTCAGCCATCATTACTACCGTCGATGAATTAATCGTACACAACAGCATTCGGAACTGTAACAGAGTGGAAACGTTTTAAAGCATGTACATAAAGCTGGCGGACGCTGACCACTCATGCTACTTTAAATGCAGCTACAGCCATCTTGATACATTAAAAAAAAAAAAAAAAAAAAAAAAAATCGCATCATGAGGTTGCCGATAGCCACTCTTTTTTTTTTTTTTTCCCCTTTCCTCTCCTCATGTGCTACTTTCTTCTTCTTCACTACCCGTTTTAGCCCTGAAGTTTGTCTTTTAAGGCAATCCAAAGTGCCTCCGGTGCTTTTTTCCTCTTTGTAACACTTTGCCTATAAATTGCTCGCTCGAACGACAGCATTGCCCTCCCTGTGGAAATTTGTTTTTTGCATCTGCACCTTCCTATTCTCCTCCAGAAATTTAACAAGGTCTTCTGTTTCCTTTTTCTCCTACACATCAATCACTCTTTTTTTTTTGTTCTTCATCACCCTTTCTCTCTTCTAATGGCATCCTCCCACTCTACCACCGGTAGGGATTTTTTTGAAGGTTAAGTTGCTGTGACACTTGTACACACCACCCACCCTCATTTTTCCCTCTTTTTACATGATGATCTCACCCGCTCAACCTCCTCTCCCTCCACAAAGCTGTAGAACGACACTCGTCACCACATGGCAGTTACAACCACACATGCCGCATAATTGCTGCTTATTTAATGGTTAGTACAGGTTGTTAAAGGAAAGTGAGAGTCAAAGGAGAACAAAAGAAGCACGCTTGAGCCGAGCGAACCTGTCGTGCAGCTCAAGCGGGATCAGACTGACTCGGTCCACTCCCCTGCCGCTTGATGCTGTCACACACACTCATCTCCCCTGCAGGCAGCCACCAGGCCGCCAACGTAGCTTTACTCATCGAACACGATTCTCACACTGACGCTGAAATAGGATTACGTTTGAAGAGTTAATTCCCAAAGTGCAACGTTAGACAAGTTGCTACTGTAATTCAGGAGACTGAGAAACTGTAAACAAGCATGGCAAGTGTATCTTAGAGTATGTTTACGCGACAACAACCGCGCATTCAAACTGAAGTTAAAATGATCTCTGGTGTATTGCTAGTACGGTTAAGTGTGCAGGCAATTATCTGAAGAAGGGATGGGGCCATTGCGATCCACTATCGGTATCTGGTTTTGATTAGGGCTGCAACTAACGATTATTTTAATAATTGATTAATCGGTTGATTATTTTTTTCGATTAATTGATGAATCGGATTTCAAAAAAATGTTTTAATTTTCCCTCTCTTTGCAGTAATATTTTTAAGAGTGCATGAATTGACTTTTTCCCTCCAAAAATCATAGCAAAGAGGATGAGTAAGGTCACTGAAAGTTCACTGAAACTGAAGTAGTGAAGTAAAAACCATCAACTGACAAACATCAAACACTCTACTGCAAATTAACAAGTCACCTACACATGCGCATCACCAATAAATAAACAAGAAATACACTTTAGAGCCAGGGTGTGCGTTTGAAATCGGCAGGGCGGTGGCTTGTTATTGATGCATGTAGCAAGATGATATGGCTTGCGCCAAACAGGCACAGCCATAGCCATCTATAATGTAGTTTCCCTGTTCTAACAGTAGGTTTCGTGTGTACGCATGGCAAGAGTTAATGGAGAAGGTGAAGAAATGTAGCACAAATGTTGTCCTAAGCACAAGTATTGGATTTACTTTGTGTGGGAATGGTTTTACACACGCTGCAGTGGTTTGCCTTGCATGATATCAAAAAGAGGCTAAAATGTTCATAACTCTTTTCCAAAGTCAAAGGTGATGTATGTGTGCATCTTGTTTGCCTGAAACACACGGAAAATATGTCTGCTTTCATGGATGACTAAGGAATTTAAAAAAAAAAAAGTTACAATTGAGTGGCTAAAATCTGGATATCCATAGCACATTTTTAAACGATTAATCAACCAAAATAGTTGTAGATTATTTTGATAATCGATTAATAATTGATTTAATCGTTGCATGTCTGTTCGTTAATTTTGTCAACAAACGTAGCAGAAAGAATACTACAGTGCAATCATTTTTTATTAAACTGAACAAAAAATGTAGACAAATTGTTTTTTGTCCTATGAGCAAGGGACCAATTTTTTTTTAATCAGTTGGGCACCCCTCAAAGACTTTAAATGGCTGGTCTGGTAAGTCAGCAATTCATTTACTGAGGCTCTAGGAGACTTTTTTTTGCAAAACGCCTGTATCAACTAGACCTGCTGTTTTTGTTTTTCCTTTGTTCTTATCCATCTGTGTTCCCCTCAAGATCTGACATCTTTGCTGTATTAATTTGGACTGTTTGTCCAACAAACAAAACCTTTTCTGATGTTTCTAATCATCAAAACCAGAACAGATCAAGAAGAATTTAAGAAAAGGCCTCTTGGTGGTTGTTTGTCGCACATAGACGGGCACAAAGTCTATCATTTCAGAACGCAAAGCGGTTGAACTTTATATGTACAGATGATATCGTGTCCTTTTAATATTGTTTATAATTGGGAAACATACGGTATATGTTGTAATTCTTGCCGGGGTGTTTGTTTACTTAAACAGTGAAAAGGAAAGGACATAAATTGGAAGCATTATAAAAACGGCTAAATGAACGAAAATACAAATAAGAGTAATATCTGTGACTTACTTGCGCCTTTAAGAACCGGGACCTGGGAAGTGACTTGTGTGACATCAGCCAGCTAGGATACATTTATTAGCTGATTGTTAGCAGAAGCGACTTTGGTGAGAAGTGTGGAGAGAGCTGATACGGCCGTGAACTGTGGCCGACAGCAACTCCTGTGTAAATGTTTAATGCATATGTGTTCTCTGCTCGTTAATAAAGCGGTTGAAGTGCATCGTGGGTTGCTCCTTAACCACAAACGGTATTCTGCACTGGTCACTAGAGACAATAATATTAGCCAATGCAAGAAGTGTGATGTCAATACTACCGTGTAACTCTGCGTGTGCTCTGTACAACACAGCAGCGACAGAACCAACTTTGTAATAGCTGTAAAAAGCAAACTGCTCAGCCAGCATTAGTACCACTGATGAGTTCATAGTGAATGGTATGCAAGTGTACTGCTGATTAGCCACATTTTAAAGTGCATGCAGTGGTAGATAAAGCTGCTGTATGCAAATGCAGGTACTGTCATCTTGTGGAGTGCATAATTACATCAGGAGTTTAATGCCAATATTTTCTTACCCACTGCATAGAAGAAACCCTGGCAGTTATTCACTTTTGTAGACCAGCACTTGAGTGGATACATTGGAGCATTTTTAGTCAACTTGAGTTCAAGATGATCCAAGTTGTGGCGATTGGCTACAGTGCAGAATGATACACTGTTTGGGACAGAATACAAAGACACTATTGTTCTCAGACCCTGCTGCCGCTTTGATCGCCCACCCCTTCCACCCTCCCATCAATCCAGGTAATGCCATTGAAAAGGGCATCTATTGTCTGCTTCTTACCACACCTGTATCAATGCCTGCTTTTGAGTAGTTCCCTTGGAGGGAAAGTCATTGGGCAGCAGGAGGTGATTGGATAGCCCCCACCACTGTCCCAGAAATAGCGCCTTACTTGTTCTGGGGAATGGCTGTGAGGTGTGGAACAGGTTTTCTCTCTTCCCACAAGTGCAGTTGTGTGTGCAAAATTGTGCATTTCTCAACTCCTTTGGGATTTGAATGTTTACTCCACGCATGTGTTAAACACACAGTCATTACTTGGCTGCGTGCTTTTGTGGATTTCTGTTTTGGCTGCTTTAGGAAAAAAGGAGGGGAAGGGAGAAGGAGGCGTTGTCTAGGTGACAAGTAACCTAGACCCTCTGGGTGTGTGCCCCCCCCAAGGTTCCTGGGAGCCGTCTCCCGATTGCACCGTCTTTTTAAGAGCTTTTAAAGTAATTCACTTGAACTGCTTACTCCTCTCCTTCCCGTCCTTTTGCCCCTACTCCTCTCACTTTTTGTCTGGCAACAAGCTTGCAGCTGATTTGTGCACCAGTGATTCATGAATTTATCTCTGACACGGCACAGTCATGCTGGATGCACACCCACATCAATGTGTGTAAAATGTGGGTTGACTGTTAAACTACAGAATTAGGCTAGGGGGGGCTTTGCTGTGAGGGCAGCCATGATTAGAGCTGCCCGATGTTTAAATAAATAGACACAGCCACAGGATGCATGTGTGTAAACTAAGTTTTTTTTATTAAGCACTTTTTTGCAAACAACCATTACACTGAAATAGGCTGTTCATCAGCTGATCAAAAGTTTAAGACCATACCTCAAAACAACGCAAAAGGCCCCTTTAAAACATTACATAAAGCAAGATCATGACAGTGTGAATACCTTTCAGAAAATGACCAAATCCACATTTTTGCTTTCACATGCAGTGACCTTAAACTATTGATCAGCTGATGAACATCCTATTTAACTCAGATTTATTTTTGTCCCACACCATTTCTTGTTTTTGCTTCCTGCAGCTCTACTTAGAACCGCCTTAAGAAAGCTGTAAATTGTTTTCAACTGGTCTTAAAATATTCATCAGGAGTGTATATTGCACAACACCGTAGTAACAGAACCAATGTTGCAATACTGTTAAGGAGCACATTGTTGAGCCAGAGTTAATGTGGCTGATGAGTTCATTGTAAACAACAACATGGTAAGTGTAACCCACACCAGCAGAGAGAATGTGCTGTGTTTCACTTTTCTTTAAAATGCACATTTGCAGCCAGGAGATGCAGGAGGCTTTTTAGGATGCCTATGTATAAACTAAATGGAACAGTCTGTATTTAAATCCAACTGTAAGACAACAAAACCATTGTTAATGGTGGTAAAGAGTAGCGGTGTCCACATTAATCGAATATAGGGTCGGTATCAGCCCAAAAACGAGTATCGAATTATATTGGCAGTCCGATACAAGCTGTTGATTTCAGACTCTGCCCCTGCATGTCTATCCAGCAGAGCACGTGCCAACATGATTTTAAAAAGTAGCATCGAGTAGGAGTGACGTGTTTCAGTGATGTTTTTTTGTTAAAGTCTGAAAAGTACGTTGCAGCTGAGTGCACAATTTTCAACAAGTGGCCCATGGTGGCACAGAACCAAGGAAGTTTAATACAATCGAGCTCATTGTGCGTTCGAACCAGCATCACACAGGAAACTTCAGTCGTTAGATGTAACAGAAAAGACCCACCCCAGTCAGTGGTGAGCAATTTTGGGTTTAAACACTTCATTGATCACCTCAAACCTCGCTACATGACGCTTAGCTGCTGCTACATCGTCCACAAAGCTGTAGCCCAGTTGCATAAAGAAGTAAATGGGTCAGTTTTTGCTCATACCTACTGTTGCTATTGTTCTGAGTTATATCACTTCAGCATACATTTGTGGCAATCCACCCTACAAAATAAGTAATAAAAGCATGTATGACTCATGCCGATATTGGATCGATATCTGTATCGGCAAATGTTCAAGTCTGCAATATTGGTATTTTGTAGGAAAAAAAGTTGTATTGAGACACCCCCAATAAAAAGCAAACTGCTCGGCCGCTGATGGTTGTAAACCGTACGACAAGCGTAACAGTCATTGTGTTCACACCAACAGCTGAGTTGTAGCCCCACCAACATTTTAAAGTGCATGCAGAGGTGGATGGAAGAGGGAATGTGCTGTGATGGCATCTACATCTAGTAAAACACACATTTAAATAGACACAGCCAGGGGATGCCGGCGGGGGCTTTTTAGGATGCATTTGTGTAAACTAAAAGGAGCATTCAAAGTTCTTCTGGATTTAAATAGAAGTCCCTCAGGCTCCATCAACCAACTTTTCTCTTTCTCGTCTGCATCCCTTTCGTCTCATTCTTTACTTTTAACACATAGATTATTGATGCTTCCATTCTGCTTTCCTCTCTACCCCAAATTGTGTCTCCCACTTGTACGTCGCTTCCAGATAACTCCTTTTTAAAAAAAATTGTATTTATTTTTTTTTGTCTCTATTCTCTTCACCCCGATCCATTGTGACTTTCTTCCTGCCTTCGTTTTACTTCTCCCAACCCCCCCCACCGCCCACCCGCCCCCCAATCACGTACACCGCTCTTCCTTTTCATTGTCTGAGGCTCCTTCCTTTCCCTAGACAGACATGGCCGTCTCCTCTCAGGTTTGGGTGTCCTACTTTGATTTCCTCGCTCCTCTTGCGGCTGTTTATTTAAACGGGGCGAGGCGGGGGAGGTAGGGCCTGTCATCACGACTTGATGGACGGCGAAAGGGCCTCAGGAAAGGAGATCCGGTGGTTTGACTCTTGTCAGTGATGGTATGGATGGTAAAGAACAATTGGCTGCATAATTTTTTAAGCCGCTCTTCCTAAGATACGATGGTTGTTTAGTGGGAAAATGGAAGGAAGTACTCCGAGTTAACCGAGCCTTCATGCTGGAATTTAGACCTTTTAAGTGTTTTTTGCAAGCACTATTGGGGCCTGTTTTTAGATACAAGCAATGACTTTTTTATTTTTATTTTTTACAAAGCTGTCCTTCTGATGTAGTGGGCGGCATATATAGGGGCCGGGCTCATCTAGCTAGAGGCAGGTCAGCAGCGGTATTGTGCCCATGAAGATTTTTTATCATTACAGCCAGAAAACACAGAACTCCGCAGCAAACAAGTGAGGGAGACGATGGCTTTTCTCAGGTTTAGTGCTCACAAACAGGCTCTCGGGACACATAGTACTGTTAGAACATCATTATATCCGCAAAGTAGGGGTCCTAACAACTACATATTGAAGGCAAAATGGAGTGCAGTACTTGGCTGCAACCAGTAGAGGTGCTGTCTAAAGAGAAATAACATGATATAAGCAATGGAAAGTTACGCTACATTCACAAAGGCTTGCTTTGGTGCAGCAATATGTTGCGCAATATGACGCTAAATGAAACAGAAGTGCAGAACATTTTTTTCCCCAAAAATGTACTCAACATAATATCCCTCGGTACTCTTTTACTGATGTATTTTCAACTCTAGAACATCTCATTTTATTTCCACAATGTGCATACAAACAAGGTAAAGGTGACACAGTCTTCCACGCTGTTTGACATTTTACAACACATAATGTCTCCGTGGTCTTTGCTGCATGTGCACTGCCCTTTCCAACAACTCGTCCCACAAGCAGACGTATACGACATAATTATGTCGCTGACAAGCAGACTTTGGCTTCCTTGGAAGAATTAATATGCAGCGTGTGGGAGAGAGAACGCTGACTACAGTGGCCCTAATGTTTCTATAGCCACTCAGCGCCGTTCGCTCATCTTCCAGGAAGCTTTTGCTATCTGGGAAGCCATCAAGAGGCTAATGTTGGATGGGAGGAGGTGAGGGGGTCTTTTCCCCTGTGCCTGCTTTCTAGCACTTACATACTGTACTTGGATTCATTTGTCAGGTAGAGTGAACACACTCTACTTTTCTCTTGCTCCTTTAAATGCTGACATAGAGGTTAATTGGCCATAAAAGTATCTGATATTGGCCATGATATAATAGTTAAGTTACTCTGATTACATATTTAATGCATCATTCAATATCTTGCTGTGTTTCAATGAAAGGTCTGAGTAAGTATTTGATGAAATCCATTGTCACAGGGGATTATTTCTCCTCCCCTCTGGCGTTTCATCTTTTGCCACATTAAGGCTGAGTTATATGCTGAGTCAATTTGACTTGTATCACACCAACAGCCACCTGAGACAACCGTATATCGTCAGCCAACTGGATGCAGTTTCATATTTGCTGCTGGCATGCATATCCAGAAGGTAGAATGACATCTTTTTTTTTTTTTTACCAGTCACAGGATGGTAATTACCGCTAGTATTGCCAGTTTTTGGGTACCTGTCTGAAGTGATAGTTTGATGCCATGGGCTTAGTCACATACTGTATGCACAGTGCTTGCAGCTTGTAGTGTGAGCCGGCATGTAATATTAAGGAATATAAAACTTCAGCAGACCTCCGGAGTTATCCATGCAGGAATGTGCTTTGCATGGGCTACATAATTAAAGTGCAGTCAGTCAGTTCACATAATTCACACGTAAAGATGGCGTAGTGCTGTTTCTCTTTACTTGTCTGATTGGTTCTTGCCATAATAGGAATTCTAACAGTTGTCCAGTAGGGTTGTCGGCTGGATATGGCCTGACTTATGCACAACACAACTGATAGTCCCAATCCCATTAATAAGGCAAAAGATTCCACTAAGTAACCCTGACAAGGCACACCTATGAAATGAAAACCATTTCAGGTGTTCTCATTGTGCGAACATTGCAGCACTATCAAGGGTGGCTACTTTCAGGAATGTAAGATATAACATTTAGAGTTATTTCCCATTGTTTTGTTAAGTACATAACTTGTATTCCTTCATAGATTTGATGTCTTCAGTGAAAACCCACAATGTATTGTGTCATGAAAATAAAAAAACATTGGACATTGTCACAACACATGTTTGGCCTTAACCAACCACAGCCCCATGGGTACCAGCAGCACTCATGGAACCCCAGACTGATACTACCGTTGAATTGCTATTGCCAGCTATTTAAACAATAATGACGGTGTAATGAGTCATTGTCAATGGATGGTAAACCTATACTGCTATTCAAGCTGTACACTGACTACTTCCAAGATTCATTTCCATACCATTGCAGCATACCCGCGACCCTAATGAGGATAAGCGGCATAGAAAATGAATGAATCAATGAATGTATAAATGCCCCTTGAAAAATGCGAAAGGTGTATTTCTTTTTAGTGAATGACTAACTGAAGCATACTTGACTGATTTATGCACGTATCAAACTAGCTTAATTTTGTGTACAAACCCCAGCTGTGCGTCACACTCTGCAATACCATGCGCAAATGAGTTTTTAAATAGCCTTTAGGTCGAGTCTTAACTAGAGAAGCAGAAACGTACTGCCAGAAAAATGACCGACTGCTCCGGCCAGCTTGCTGACTAATTGGAGGCCTGTGCCATTCTGGCACAAAATCACTACATCACCTGACGGTTGACAAAGCTGATTTGCGCCGGGTGCGTAGTGGCAGTTGTGATGGGCTCGGGGAAGAGAAAAAGGGAATCACGCGGACGGCTGAGACGAGCAGCGAGGGGAGTGGTGGCCTTACTGTTGAAGGTACATGGATGTTGACAGTAGCTTAAGGCAGGAATAGGCAGGAACATGTTACCATCAGCGCCGGTAATGAGACACAGGTGCAACCCAGTGGGTACTCTGACGGAGAGGGGCACGATGGGAAGGAAAGTAGTCCAAAACGTAGGGGGAAAAGCCTGCAGCATTATGGACCTTAAACCAACTGAAAACACTTGGCTCCTTGGGGATGCCTCTCAGGGTGCGAAGCCTGCTTCTCACTTTCTGTCTGCCTGTCTCTCTCTTTCTCTGTTCACTTTAATCTATTTTCAGCACCTAGTTAAAGAGTCATGAGTGCAAGACATTCAAAACAAGAGTGACATGCAGTCAGAGCACAGTGCTACTTCTGGAGCTAATTTTGTGTTTGTAGATCAACACTGTCTGTAATCATTACATTTGCTTGCTTTTCAAACTCATTCATGAACACACAAATGCAGCCTATAATCTCTTAGGCTCTTTGCGGGGACTCTTTGCTGTCTGCAGCTTTTTTTGTTTGGCCCGCATACGAAAACATAGATTTGTATCTGAAGTTGCAGCTAAGTATGTAAGGAAACATAAACAGATTTTGAGGAAGTATAAAAAAATAATTTGAATAAAATGTTGAAAAACCTATTCAAAAAAAGTGGTCTGTCATTGTTGTCATGATTAAATTTTTGTATTAAACTAATGTAGAAAAAATGTGTGGAGCATACTACATTGGATTGGTTTTAGCATGTTTTTTTAAACACAAATATGAAGAATATCAAAATGGCTCTGCATTGTTTGTTTTGTAAGCGGCCCTCGGTAGAAAAAGTTTGGATGACCCTGTCATGGAACTCGTGTTTTCTTCACTCCAAATATATCTGGCTGTGAAAATTAGCAGCGCTTGCCCTGATAAAAAGCGATTTGAGGGCTGAGGGGAGCAATGGTAAAGGTGCGAGATGGAGATATGAGAAAGGTGAGGAGGGGAGGCAAAGCGAGAAGGTGTTAAGTCAACGTTATGGGAATTGAATCACGCACGCATGTGGATGTTGGCGGTGCATACGTGCTCACAGCCGCTGGCAAGGTGGCGGAAGGGGGAGGGTGGCATTAACCCCTTTTGCTCTACATTTTTTCTTTGACGTGTATTTGCCATCAGAAGAAATCTAATTATTGGATTAGTACCACTGAAACTGATGCATGTGAAAACCCAATCAGTTCAGCTCAAGTCAATTTTCAGCCTAATGATTGATCATTAAAAAATTGTGATTAACCAATCAATCAAGGCAGTATGGAGTTACATTTTCAAACGTTCCTATAACTCTTGGCAATGTTATGCTTGGGAGACATAAGGAAGGGAAAAAATTAACTAGAAAGAACAAAAGTGATGTGATGTACAGCATTTTTGGCGCTGTCTGTCATTGTTTGGTACTGCAATGGAAGCGCTCTTCCTTCCATTTTTTTGTACGATCTGTTCTCTGAACATACGTTAACCCAATAGTGGTGGTCTTGTACTGTAATTCGGAGCACCTTACGTGCGTGCTTCGTAACACAAGGACCACTTGTAGTAGATTGTATAACACATTCAAAATGTTTCGAACTTGTAGAAATTTGCTGCCAACCAGATTGTTTACATGACACATGATAGTGCAAAGGGCACTGCTACCTATGGTTGCAAGGGCAGACTTACTGCTGGCAAATATTTTGATTCCTCCATGCACAGTTCTGGTGTATGAAAATGAAATGCATGTAAGTATTCCATTCCATTCCATTTTCTTCCGCTTATCTGGGACCGGGTCGCGGGAGGCACCAGTTTCAGTAGGGAAGTCCAGACTTCCCGGTCTCCGGCGACCTCTTCCAGCTCCACCGGGAGAACACCAAGGCGTTCCCAGGCCAGCTGTGAGACATAGTCCCTCCAGCGTGTCCTAGGTCTTCCCGGGGGCCTTCTCCCGACTGGGCATGCCCGAAACACCTCACCAGGGAGGCGCCCGGGAGGCATCCGGACTAGATGCCCGAGCCACCTCAACTGGCTCCTCTCGATGTGAAGGAGCAGCGGCTCTACTCTGAGCTCCTCCCGGATGGCCGAGCTCCTCACCCTATCTCTTAGGGTGAGTCCAGCCACCCTACGAAGGAAACTCATTTCCGCCGCTTGTATCCGCGATCTCGTTCTTTCGGTCATGACCCATAACTCATGACCATAGGTGAGGGTGGGAACGTAGATCGATCGGTAAACAGAGAGCTTTGCCTTCCGGCTCAGCTCTCTCTTCACCACGACGGTCCGGTACAGCGACCGCATTACTGCAGATGCTGCACCGATCCGTCTGTCGATCTCACGCTCCAACCTTCCCTCACTCGTGAACAAGAACCCGAGATACTTGAACTCCTCCACCTGAGGCAAGACCTCACTCCCAACCCGGAGGGTACAGTCCACCCGTTTCCGACTGAGAACCATGGCCTCGGATTTGGAGGTGCTGAGTCTCATCCCAGAAGCTTCACACTCAGCTGCAAACCGCTCCAGTAAACGCTGAAGGTCACAGCCTGATGAGGCCATAAGGACCACATCGTCTGCAAATAGCAGAGACGAGATCCTAAGGTCACCAAGCTGGACTCCCTCAACACCTTGACTGCGCCTAGAAATTCTGTCCATGAAGATTATGAACAGAATCGGTGACAAAGGGCAGCCTTGGCGGAGGCCAACGTTCACCGGAAACAAGCTCGACTTACTGCTGGCAATGCGAACCAGGCTCCTGCTTCGATTGTACAAGGACCGAATGGCACGTAGAAGCGGACCATCAATCCCGTACTCCCGGAGCACCCCCCACAGGACACCACGAGGGACACGGTCGAATGCCTTTTCCAGGTCCACAAAGCACATGTAGACTGGTTGGGCAAACTCCCACATACCCTCGAGTACCCTTGCAAGGGTGTAGAGCTGGTCCAGTGTTCCGCGACCGGGACGAAAACCACATTGCAGCTCCTCTAACCGAGGTTCGACTAACGGTCGTACCCTTCTCTCCAGCACCCTGGAGTAGACTTTCCCAGGAAGGCTGAGGAGTGTGATCCCCCTATAGTTGGAACACACCCTCCGGTCACCCTTTTTAAAAATGGGGACCACCACCCCGGTCTGCCAGTCCAGAGGTACTGTTCCCGACTTCCATGCAATGTTGTAGAGGCGTGTCAACCAACACAGTCCCCCAACATCCAGAGCCTTGAGGAATTTAGGGCGGAACTCGTCTACCCCCGGAGTCTTGCCACTGGGGAGCGATTTAACTACCCCAATTACCTCAGCTACGGTGATAGAACTGTCCCTGTACGTATCCTCAGACTCAGCTTCCTCTACGGAAGGTATGTCAGTGGGCTTGAGAAGGGCCTCGAAGTATTCCTTCCACCGACCAACTATCTCCACAGTCGAGGTCAGCAAGCCCCCTTCCGCACTGTAAACAGTGTGAACTGGGGGCTGCTTCCCCTTTCTGAGGTGTCGGACGGTTTGCCAGAACCTCTTTGAGGCTGACCTAAAGTCGTGCTCCATAGCCTCACTGAACTCCTCTCACACACGAGTTTTTGCCTTGACCACTGCCGAAGCCGTGTGCCGCTTGGCCTGCCGGTACCTGTCAGCTGCTTCAGGAGTCCCGCAAGCCATCCATGCTTGATAGGACTCCTTCTTCAGCTTGACAGCAGCCCTAACCCCCGGTGTCCACCATCAGGTTCGGGGCTTGCCACCACGACTGGCACCGACCACCTTGCGGCCGCAACTACGACTGGCTGCCTCAGAAATGGAGGCACGGAATACGGCCCATTCGGACTCAATATTCCGGTCCTCCCTCGAGATGCAGGCAAAGCTCTGCGGGAGATGAGAGTTGAATACTCGACGAACGGGAGACTCTGCCAGCACTGACGTTCCCAGCACAGCACACCCTCACTACACCTTTGGGTCTACCTGGTCTGTCCGGCATCCTTCCCCGCCATCTAATCCAACTCATCACCAGGTGGTGGTCAGTTGACAGCTCAGCCCCTCTTTTCACCTGCGTGTCCAGAACATGAGGACACAGGTCTGATGATACGACCACAAAGTCGATCATAGATCTGCGATCTGGTGGCAAGTGCACTTATGGACATCCTAATGTTCGAACATGTTGTTTGTTATGGACAAACTGTGATTCGCGCAGAAGTCCAGCAACAACACACCGCACAGGTTCAGGTCAGGAGTTCCTCTGTGGCTTCTTCGGGCTAGGCCTGGCCAGGCCCCACGGTGAAGGCCTGGCCACCAGGCCTGGCTCCAGGGTTAGGCCCCGGTATCCCACGCCCGGGCGAGGTGCGGTCACTCCTCCTGTTCTTCTTTATAAGGGTCTTCTGAATCACTCATAGTCTGGCCCGTCACCTACAAACTGTTTGCCTTGAGAGACCTTACTAGGGGCATAAAGCCCACGACAACATAGCTCCTAGGATCACTCGGGCACTCAAACCCCTCCACCACGATAAGGTGGTGATTCACGGAGGGGGCATGTAAATATACTTCCGGATAAGTTAAAGGCAGTAGATTGAGGAAATGCCTAGGGGGCGTTCTTACAATAATAATAACGGTAAACAAGTGTTAGGTGTACGGACCGGAAGGTCGTTCACACCACTTGCCATGTTTGCTCTCACGTTTGAATGTAAAACATCAGAGAGCGAGAGAGAAAGCAACATTTTGTCTCTGTGAGTAAATATTGTAAAAAGCCTTGCTGAGTTGTTCTTTTTAACCAGTTGCGTGGTGACAGGCCGAGATAAGACGAGAGGTGACGGCGGGCTTAAAGGGACCATGTGAAACTGCCGCCGTAGAGTATCTGGAGATGCATAGACAATATGAGCTTTGTCCCAGCGCCTCGCCTAACTTAGCCCCCACTGACAGACGCTAGCATCAACAGCTTTTGCTCTTTTCCCCTTCATTTGCTGCCAAATGACGAGTTGTGCTTTGCCGCGAGGTCGGCCCGCTGCTACTGCTGTGGATGAGCAGTGTGTACTCCTAGGGGTGCATACCTCTCCTAAGGTGTTCATGACACCTCTGTGATGCCAGCGGGAGAGAGAACTTGTCACGTCTCTGCCTTTTCTACCAACACTGAATGAGACCCTTACCAGGCTGTGGTGTGACGTCCTGACTGCCCCTGTAGTGTTACCTTTCCTACCATTGTGTTTAGCCAGGAGAACTTTAGGGGAAGATGAGAAATATAAAGAGTAGTCATTCATTCATTACACACACACACACGCACGCACACACACACACACACACACACTCTCACACACGCACCTCCTCTTGGTGGCCTTTCATCTTTACTCTCACAGGCCTCTCTTGTTCTGTCAGTCTGGCTGAAGAAAAAGAAGGCGAGAGAGGGAGGATATAAGGGAAGGATTGAGAGGTGGGCGGCCAAGAGGCAAGAAGGCACAGCAAGTCATTTGCATTCTATACAGAACCACACCCTTTACCATCACCTTGGGTCTTTGATCCCCGTTCACCATCCTGCAAAAAGATCTGTTGCAGTTATGCGTGCCAAGCCAGTAGTTGGCAATGTCTTTTTGTTGATGTGGGTTTAGAATTTGGACTATGCAAGTAATGCATGGTATAGTGTGTGTATATATGCTGGATGCAGTAGTAGCGAAGCAGTCCACTGTGCACTCATGCATGCCTACGCTGAATACCATAAATGCTTTAATTATAGACGGTCATTAATTGGAATCGGGCAAGAATTTCGGACATATTTCATGATGATTTCATATTTTAGGATTATTTGGAGTGCTTAACAAAGTGGGAAGGAAAATAAAGCCTTTATTAACGCAACACAGCAAACAAGCAAAATACTGCTGTAAGGCCCAATGGAATATGGACTAAATTTTGCCCAGTATTTTCTGACTCCGTTAACGCAGAAATAATAGGATCCTGCAGCTGATGTGTTTTAATTGTAAATGACAGTACAGCAAGTGTAACATAGTGACTTTCACAGCAGCAACTAACTTAGCAACATTTTAGGTTGCCTGCACAAGTAAATATTGCATATTATTTCAAATGCAGCTACCTGTCATCTTGTGGAATTAATAAAACTACATTACTACTACGTTAATGCCAGTCTTTTTTGACCTGGCACTAATTAAGGACCGTAGTGGTTATGGAATGGAACAGATGTCTTAATTGGAGCATTTACGAAACTTAACATGCCTTCTGTTTATATCAGCATCTTTTTACAAAAAAGTAGATCACAAAACTTGATCGCAAACTTTTTCAGTTTTCTCAGAAGCCTACAAAAAGGCTCGGCCTGGTGCTTTGGTTGCGCATTCTGACACCACCACTCCTCTCTGACAGCTTAATGATGTATGTTAAATTTGTGCATGTGACGAACATCCTCCTAGTATGTATTTCAATGTCAGTCACTGCACGGAAAGAAATGTGGCCCACATAAAGAGATAATGAGAGCGGACATGATAAAAAATGGTGAAGTCACTCGCAGAAAAAACATGTGCTAATCCTAGTTTACTTTTAATTGTATCCTCCTCGTCTCCATGACAGGTATTAACCGCCTTCTCCCTCATTTCCTCTTCCACTCTTCCATCTCGAACGCCCTCCCTGGGGCTTGCCTCTGTGGGTAGGTTCCAGTCTGTCTGTTTGCTGATGACTCCACTTGGAGCAGATGTGATGCTGAGCAGCTGTTGCTTTGCACCACACAACATTACACCCCCCCCTTCTTCTGCCATATCTCACTCTGCTTCTCTCCCCTCCAATATGTTCTTATCTCCACGCCGCTTTGTTTTCGGCTGCTATGAGCTCGCTCAACCACAAATTGGCAAGTTTAAATTTTATTATTTTATTCCCAGATCTTTTCTTTTTTTTTTTTTTTTTTGTTGCTGTTGTTTTTGACCAGCCGGACCAATTCATTTCCCGGGCCTGTCTGATGCTGTTGTTAAAATTCATAAGCACATTAGTAGATTTGTTGTTGTTGTTTTTTTTGTTGTTACAATAAATCTGGGATATTTTTGCATGGCTTTGGAAGGCCAGTGCTGTAATCACGTGAAACAAGAACGCTGGCTGCGGGCAAAGCAAGGGTATTGTTCTACTGTAAATCTGGCAGAACGAGTCATGAGTGACACTTTTATTGTTTGTCTGTGTTGCTTGTTTGTCCTCGTGGAGTTTTTTAAATTTTCACACCATACTGTACTTGTTTAGCGGCCGGCTGTCATATGGCCAGTGGCATTTACTCCATCCATTTGTTCATAAGTACAGTGTATTAACAAGTATATTGCACAACACAGAAACTACAGAACCAATCTTGTAATAGTAATATGAAGCAAACCGCTCAACCCGCTCAAAACTGAGCAGCAACATTTTAAAGTGCATGCAGAGGTTGATAAAGCTGCTGGATGATGACCAGTAATGATATCTTAAATGCAGCTACTATCCATCCTGTTGAGTTAATAATAAAAAATAAAACGTAATCAGGAGGTTCCCTAAAGCCACAGCTAGGGATGTTCTGATCGTACCTGATTTTTTAAATAATCTTGCCGATTCGATACCGATCTTCACGATGACAGCATTTCTTTCACGTCATGTCAATTTTTTGCGAGGTTCCGCGTCTAACAGTAAATTTCATTTTTATTGGCTAATTCCGCGATTCCATTAGGGCCATTTTAGGGCCCTACACTCAAGTGTATCCATTCAATAGTAGCCCTCCCTCCACGTACTGGGACAAAGATGCTGAACGCTGAGAGAAGAGGATCAAGTGGATCCTTTCATTCCACTGCAGCACCAAAGCGCACAGACTGTGTTATTACCCTTTTAAATGCCGCCATATTTGTAAAGAACATGCATTTGTGGGATGAGCAGCAGAACTGACTATGTGGGCTGCACCCTTAAAAATTTGCCAAATCTTCTCTGCCTATATTGCTGTTGCCTCTTGTTTTGAGTTTCTGGTACCCCCCAAGAAGATGACACTCTTCCCCACCCTGGCAGCACTTATGTATCTACTGGAGGTTTCTGTAGATTTGCAGGAGGATATGGCTGTCGGCTCTCTGCCCTGTCAATTCAGAACACGCTTTCTGGTCTCATAAGCCTGCCATGACTGCCCTTCACTTTTATGCCCATTTGTAGTGGTGTCAGCAACACATGCACTGGAACCGGATCATATGGATGGATGTTACGTTCAGCGATAAGTCCAGATTCTGCCTAAGGCAGTTAAATCGTAAGGTCAAAGTGTGGGGATGACGCAGAGAACTGCTACACTGATAAAATATGTTTTGGTGGAGAAAGTGTGACGGTGTGGGGTGGTCGTTTTTCCCTCAATGGAAAAACGAGACATGTCATCATTGGAGGCAATCTCAATGCAGAAAAATATTCAGATGAGATTTTGCAGCTTCTGTCAATTCACATTCTGGGAGTGAACGCAATCCTCTAGGATGACAATGCTCGGGCTTATCAGAGGCTACCTCCAGAATTTGTGAGTGAAGAGGAAGCATTCCTGACCTCAAACCCCACATTAACAACTTGGGATAAGCTTGGGTGTGATGTTTGTGCTAGAGTGACGCTGGTTTGACGAATGCGACACTGTCTCAGAGCAGTGGGTGAGCCCTGCTGTTGTGGCTGTGTATGTTTTTTCCACACACTAATGAAGCTCCTGTTTGTTACTTGAATACGTATGTTAAATCGCCAATTGTTACTGTTTCTTCAAACTGGAATCATCAATCCAATCACCAAACTAGAGTCAATGGCATAATTAGCTGTTGGCAGGGAAGATTTGGCGCTTTTTTGGTTTTTTTTTTGGTGCAATCCGCATACTAAGCTCTGCTGCGCATCCCACAGATGTATGTTCTTTACAAATGTGGCACCATTTAAAGGGTCATAAACAGGCTTTCCAGCTGTGTAAGATTTATTGCCAAGAAGCAGCGTTACATAATCAACCAAACAAAAATGTGCTTACTTTTTGTGCTATGCTTATTACCCACTTGCATGCAGTGCACATGAAGCTGGCTCCCTGAAAGGTTAGAAGTTTGATACATTGTTTAACATGTAATCTCTTCAACGAGAAGTACCAGTCTCCTTTTTATTGCGGTCGTCCACTTCACAGGTGTCAACTGTCTAAGCTCTTGAGCGCCCATGTTATAATCTTTTACGAGTGCGCTGTGTTTTTTTTTTATATGTTCTGCCAGCCTCCCACTTTGAGATTGGTTGGCTGCTGAACTGAACATCCTCTGACAGGTGCCTTTCCACTGAGATTAGTGAAAGTGGGCGTTTGTAGGAGGCAAGAACGTGTAGGGGAAAGGGTGGGAGTTCACGTCACTTTGACGGCTTCTGCGTCTGCGGACACAGGCGCCTGGTCCCTACAGGAAGCAGCACCTCCTCTAATTGGTTTGCCGCTGCCGCCGGCGCTCGTGCTCAAAGCACGGGCTTCTGATCTGGTGGAAATCTGGGATCAACGTGGCAGATCCGGCACTAATCAGCACTCTGGAACCTGCTCGGGAGGCTGGAATATATCACCGCTTTCTGGATCTTAACCACTCCTGAAATCTCTTGATTGGAAAACTGTGAGATTAAAAGTTGTAGGTGTTTCGTGCACATGACTGAAACTCTGATAAGAGATATCGAGTTCCACTTTGCCCCCGCCTCCTCCTGTGCTGCTCTCTAGTGATAAGATAGCAACGCAAAGGCGAGATTGGCTGCACTTCACCCTTTCTGAATGTTTGGAGGAGCATTTGTGGTGGCATACGGCACGGCGTCATTGGGAAATTCATAAGGGGTAATCATCACTCATTCCTGGTTCCCCTTTGAGGACTGCGCTAATTAGCCGGCGTCTGTGATTAGTTGGCTTGTGTTTGATCTGCTTCACTCGCCTGCCTCTCTTTAGAAAAGCCTGCCGCTGCTGTGATTTGGCTGTGAGGTGCACAGAACACACACACATTGCTACACAAAAACTCAAAAGCAGCATGCAATCACAGGAATATTTTTGCTACATTTTGCAGACACTTGAGGTGGGCCATGTGTCAACACACCATCATCTCGTTGCTCCCAAAACATGAAGCACTTTAGCTGCAGATAAAAGTGTGCAGCTGTTAATATTTCACGCACAAGAAGTAGGTTCTCTTTTTTTACTTTTTTTGAGTGCAGACAATGACACCCGCTTATACTAAAGCATTTTATGGCTTTAGTGTGCGGGGGTGGTTCGCTGGGATGTGCGCTCACCCTTGTGGTTCGGTGCTCTGGTCAAGACCAAAAATAAGAAAAATACACTTGGTGCATACTTCCATGCGGTCGGCTTTGTGTTTACGCTGGTATTTTTTTCATGGGAGCAAAAGCTACACAGTAAAGGAAGGATGCAAAGTAAGTAAATTTTTTCAAATAAATGCCTGATTTTTTAAATTTGGAATCCGGGGTAATTGTAGAACAAAATAAATACCTTCATTTGTCTATATAAGTTTCACTTTCAATCTGCAAGTATGGTGTGTTCAAGGACTCCCAAACAAAGTACGACTTCTCACTGCTTGGCGAAAAATACTGTCAAATTGTCATGTGTAAGAATTGCAAGCTGGTACATTTTATAGGAATGTTTGCATCCTATTAGAAAAGTTGGCCAAGCTACATCCATTACTCGGCAAAATTGTTCATTGATGCATTGCATCGGTAAATGTAAGGTTTTTTGCATTTATTTAACAGAGCTTTTATTCACTAACCAAAAAGTCACATACAGTATGCTATGCTAAAAAATACTGTAAAATGTAAAAAACTGAATTCTAAAAATCTAAACGGATAAAACGCAATTTGGGAAAAGATACAACAGATTTCTATCCATCCATCCATTGTCTATACCGCTGATCCTCATTAGGGTCGCGGGTATGCTGGAGCCTATTCCAGCTGACTTTGGGCGGGTGGCGGGGTACACCCTGGACTAGTCGCCAGTTAATCACAGGGCAGACAAATAACCATTCACACTCTTATGGACAATTTAGAGTCGCCAATTAACCTAACATGCATGTTTTTGGAATGTGGGAGGAAACCAGAGTACCTGGAGAAAATCCACGCACGCACGGTGAGAACATGAGGCCAGAATGCTACTCACTCATCCACCGTGCGGCAAAAACAGATTTCTTTAGGGCCCTAAAAATAGCTGGATTCAGTCCAGCAGATGGCATTTTGGTTTGGAATATTGAGTTACGTCACATAATATGTCTCCAAAAAAGCCCATTGGAGTCCTTAGTTTATGCATATATTCTTTACTGCACAGCCTTTGGTCCCATGACAAAAATACCATTATGAAGTGCTCACCAAGTATCTTTGGTCCTTCTGGGAATGGACCAGAGTACCAAACTACAAGCTTAAGTGATTACAACTAAAGGTAGCAGAATTTTTAGCATAATTAAATATCTACAAATCCCTCTTTTGGCTCTCTTAAGGCTGCGTTTTTAATATGGCACCAATTGAAGGATTTTTTTGGTCTCTGTGTGTGTGTGTGTGTGTGTGTGAGTGAGTGCTGTCTAATTACACAGAGGCTGTGTTATTGAAGGGTCCTTGAGGCTAGCCAGCAAAGCATGGCAACAGGGGGCTTGGGCCCGGGGCGTCGTCGCTCTTCATAGCACCTTATATTTATCGCTCCCTTTGCAATTCTCTACCTGTCACACTGCCTCCAGGGGGGTAGCCTGCAAACAGGGACCCCCTTCAGGCCAATGTAATGAGGATGCGATGAGAAATCGTTGTATTTGCTTTTGCCTTTCACCACATAAAACCTGTTAGTGAGAATTGCAAGGTTTTAAGCAGCCGATCAATTATTTTAGTCTAATACACTGCATTCCTTTTTCTCTCAGAATGCCATCAGACTTTTTGACCTTTTAATTTGTCGTCGCTGGCGGCAACTCAACGATCTCAAACGTTTTTGATCAATACAGAATCCTCCCCCCCATGGTTCACAAAAGGGCTGCAGTTGTTATTGTTCCGGTAAGGGAATAACTACACCTCATTAGAGTCGCTGTTAAAACGTATGAGTGATTTGCGCACAGATGTTTTATAGTCAATCCAAAGAAGTGGTGACAATTCATACAGATTTTGAAGCATAGTGTTTTGGTCATTAAAGGAGGGCAATACTGTATGTAGTAAATTAGCATAATTATAGTAGCTATAGCTTATTTTACAATATTTTTTTTCACAAAGCGATTTTGGTACATGGTTCACATTGTAATGTGCCAAAATAACTTCCCCACTGATTTGTGTAAATACAGTCAGATGCAAAAATGATTGCCCTCACGATGTGGTGTTCAGGAAAAAAAAAAGTCTTGTTTGCTCTAGGCCTTGGGAAGATAAATTAAAATGACCTGTAGTCTACTACAAATTAAATTAGTAGATTGTAGGCCTGTCACAATAATTTGTCACAACGATTTGCTGGACAATAACAAATAAAAATAATTGCCAATACATTATATTATTGTCAACGTTATTTTGAGACCATTTTTTAATTCATGCATGAATATGTGTGTTCCCTCGTTTATCGAGGGGTATAGGTTTCCAAAATAGACTTTAAATATTTAACTTTTCATTGGAATGTCGAGAGCCACCGGTGCTGTTCACCAACAGGGTGCTGGTGGAAACTGGATTACTGTTGGCCAAAGAAGGAGAGGAGGAAGGTGTATCCGTAGGAGGAGAGAGAAGAGGAATGCTAAGAGTCTAGAACCAAGAGTTGGGACTTTGAATGTTGGAACTATGACAGGAAAAGGTAGAGAATTAGTTGGCATGATGCAGAGAAGGAAGGTAGACATATTGTGTGTCCAGGAGAGCAGGCACCTACGAGAGTGGAGGTAGGAGCACACAGGTAGACTACATCTTGTGTAGAAGGTGTAACCTGAAGGAGGTCAGTGACTGCAAAGCAGTGGTAGGTGAGAGTGTAGCCAGACAGCATAGGATGGTGGTGTGTAGGTTGACTCTAGTGGTGAGAAGGATGAAGAGGGTAAAGGCAGAGCAGAGGACAAAATGGTGGAAGCTGAAAAAGGAGTGTTGCGTGACATTTAGGAAGGAGTTGAAAAAGGCTATGGGTGGCCAGGAAGTCCTTCCAGATGACTGGACAACTACAGCTACTGTGATCAGGGAGACAGGTAGGAGAGTACTTGGTGTGTCATCTGGAAGGAAAGTAGATAAGGAGACTTGGTGGTGGAATGAGGAGGTGCAGGAGTGTATACAGAGTAAGAGGTTAGCTAAGAAGAAGTGGGACACTGAGAGGACTGAAGAGAGTAGACAGGAGTACAGAGAGATGCAGCGTAAGGTGAAAGTAAAGGTGGCAAAGGCCAAACAAGGGGCTTATGATGACTTGTATGCTAGGTTGGACAGCAAGGAGGGAGAGAAAGATCTATACAGGTTGGCAAGGCAGAGGGACAGAGATGGGAAGGACGTGCAGCAGGTTAGGGTGATGAAGGATAGGGATGGAAGGGTATTGACAGGTGCCAGTAGTGTCATGGGAAGATGGAAAGAGTACTTTGAAGAGTTGATGAATGAGGAAAATGAAAGAGAACAAAGAGTAGAAGAGGTGACTGTTGTGGACCAGGAAGTAGCAAAGATTAGTAAGGAAGAAGTGAGGAGGGCATTGAAGAGGATGAAGAATGGAAAGGCACTCGGTCCTGATGATATACCTGTGGAGGTATGGAAGTGTCTAGGAGAGGTGGCAATAGAGTTCCTGACCGGGTTGTTTAACAAGATCTTAGATAATGAGAAGATGCCTAAGGAATGGAGGAGAAGTGTGCTGGTGCCCATTTTTAAGAACAAGGGAGATGTGCAGAGTTGTGGCAACTACAGAGGAATAAAGCTGATGAGCCATACAATGAAGTTATGGGAAAGAGTAGTTGAAGCTAGACTAAGGGCAAACGTGAGCATTTGTGAGCAGCAGTACGGTTTTATGCCAAAAAAGAGTACAACAGATGCAGTATTTGCTTTGAGGATGTTGATTGAGAAGTACAGGGAAGGTCAGAGGGAGCTGCATTGTGTTTTTGTAGATCTGGAGAAAGCTTATGACAGGGTGCCCAGAGAGGAACTGTGGTATTGTATGAGGAAGTCTGGAGTGGCAGAGAAGTATGTTAGAGCGGTGCAGGACATGTACGAGGACTGTAAGACAGTAGTGAGGTGTGCTGCAGGTGTGACAGAGGAGTTCCGAGTGAAGGTGGGACTACATCAGGGATCAGCTCTGAGCCCCTTCTTGTTTGCTATGGTGATGGACAGGCTGACGGACGAGGTTAGACAGGAATCTCCATGGACTATGATGTTTGCAGATGACATTGTGATATGTAGTGAGAGCAGGGAACAGGTGGAGGAGAAGCTTGAGGGGTGGAGGTTTGCCCTGGAAAGGAGAGGAATGAAGGTCAGCCGCAGCAAGACGGAGTACATGTGTGTAAATGAGAGGGACCCAAGTGGAAGAGTGAGGTTACAGGGAGAAGAGATAAAGAAAGTGGAGGATTTTAAGTACTTAGGGTCAACAGTCCAGAGCAATGGAGAGTGTGGAAAAGAGGTGAAGAAGCGTGTGCAGGCAGGCTGGAATGGGTGGAGAAAAGTGTCGGGTGTGATGTGTGATAGAAGAGTTTCAGCTAAAATGAAAGGAAAGGTGTACAAAACTGTGGTGAGACCAGCGATGTTGTTTGGTTTAGAGACAGTGCCGCTGAGGAAAAGACAGGAGGCAGAGCTGGAGGTAGCAGAGATGAAGATGCTGAGGTTCTCTTTGGGTGTGACCAGGATGGACAGGATCAGGAATGAGCACATCAGAGGGACAGCACATGTTAGAGGTTTTGGAGATAAAGTCAGAGAGGCCAGACTGAGATGGTTCGGACATGTCCAGAGGAGAGATAGTGAATATATTGGTAGAAGGATGCTGAGTTTTGAATTGCCAGGCAGGAGGCCTAGAGGAAGACCAAAGAGGAGGTTTATGGATGTAGTGAAAGAGGACATGAAGGTAGTTGGCGCAGGAGAAGAGGATGCAGAAGACAGAGTTAGATGGAGGCAATTGATTCGCTGTGGCGACCCCTAACGGAATAAGCCGAAAGGAAAAGAAGAAGATTGGAATGTCGAGAGCGTTCAAATAAAATAAAATAACGAACAACATAATAAAATAAACAAGACAAAAACACCCAAATGAAAATTAAAGGTCTCTTAAAAAATGCACTTAAACAAAAATCACAATCACAACATTTCTAATTTTAATCAGTGTCAATTTCATTATTGTCTGAATATAAACAGAGACATAACCCGGAAATTCAAGTTCACATTGTGTGTCGCTGCCGTCGTAAGCTCATTTGCATATACACTTCCTTTCTTTAACATTGTGTGTGTGGAATATGCTGTTTACTTGTAATGAGGTGTGACATTTTGTCAGAGTTTGGTCAAAGTGCATGTTTTAAATGCAACAAAATACTTTGGTATACAATGAACTTTGAAAATCACAGCAGCTAAAACATCCATCCATTTCTAAACCGCTTATCCTCATTAGGGTTGCGAGTTTGCTGGAGCCCATCCCAGCTGAGTTTGGGCGGGAGGCGGGGTACACCCTGGACTGGTCGCCAGTCAATCGCAGAGCAGTTGAAACATTGTTTATTCAGTATGTTTGCAGAATGCAATATGTTCACATGGCTATGGCTTCGAAATAACTGGTCACTGTCACTGGTACGCCGGTGAATATTCTCATTTGCTAGTATTAGTTGCTGTACTGCTTGTTACTGCTTGTAAGTGCTTGTTACTCCTCGCGACACTCACTTGCAGTGTACACGCGCTAGCACTAACAAACATCCGTGCACTTTATTATTATTGTTGAGTTTGCCTTTATCATGCAATTAATTTATTTATTGGTTATTGTGACGGGCCAGGTAGATTGCAATATATTGGGGTTTTTTAAAATAGATTTTTGAAAAAATCTTCTCATGTTGTTCTCGTAGCCCCAATCTTGTGTGTCGTCTTGTCTTCCGACCGGAGTGTCGTGACACCCCTATGCTGCTTAATTGCCCCTGCAAAGACATCTTGTTGGATGGTGAGCATGTCTGTCTTGCTCAAATTTCATAGACCTGTGCTTATCAGTTCCTAAAAGGTGTGTGCCAAACTTGGCAGCCATTTAGATAAACACCCTAAAGTTAGAGTTGTGTATGAAATGTCAAGTTAATTATTCGAAAAAATAATAGCACAGGCAACACAGTAGAGGTGCATGTCGCTCTTACAGTATGTGGCACTCTGACACTTATGTGTGCGGTTCAGGAATAGAAGAGTTCTCTTGCACAACGGTTATCTAAAGTACAAATAACATTGATTCCACCTATAACACAAAGCTAACATGTATGTCTTTTCAGTGGTCTTACCATATATTGACCTACATTGGATGATTTTTTAGTTTTGGCATCTTTAATGCACAGAATGTATCAAAGTTTGGACATCTTTTTATGAGTAAAGTCTGAGGGGTTGGGGGATTAAATTTTGGAGCGGAATCTTCCTTCCCATCCTCAAATCTTCTTCTTCTCTGAGCCCTGAAACCCAAACATACACTCCTCCTCCTCCTCATCCTCATCAGTAATTCAATCCAGCTGCTTGTTGCTGGATGTTGTGACAGACACCATCATCAGTTTATGATAACACACGCACATCGCAATATTGTTTGTTTACTTGTTGTGCCTGACCTTCTGGCTCCCATATGGCCACTATTGATTCTGGTTGCATGCTGTGTGATCCCCCTGACAGACACTAAATCTCTGTCTTATGACAGGACAGCGTTTTTTTTTTCAAATCCATTCTATAAATTGGATTAGTCTTCTCGCCCCCTTCAGTCTATGAATGAGTGACGTGTTGACAGTTGGTGATTGAGCCTGTTGGTAGCTGGACTGGACCGGCTGGAAGAGCAGCTGTGAAAGGATGCAGACACCCCTGAAGGTGAAGCAAAGGTGAATGTTTGCGACGGGAGGGGAAAAAAAAAAGAAGTGAAAACACAGCTGTGTTTAGCTCCCGAGGCGGTGGGGTTGCCATGGAATTCCTCTCGCATTTAACAAGTGAGACTGTTTTAATTCCCTAAAAGGATCATGCACAGCACCCAAATATCCTCTTGACACCTCGCCAGACGCTCACACCCAAGCGAAAAATAGGACTCATAATCACATTATGTTAACAAGTGCACACGATACACAAAGTGATGGATTAAAACACAGACACTGCGTGGGACATTTGTTGGATTACCTGGCACTCATCTCCCATTGTGAATTTGCAGGACGCTTTAATTCATGCTATGATGCTTTTTGCCTCCTCTCTCAAGTCATTGAGAGAGTGACGTGTGAAAGATTTTTGGCAAGCTTACTGCCAGACCTGACATATAAAAAAATAAAAAATAAAAAAAAAGGTGGAAAGCGTACGCATGAATAAATGTGGATGGATCTAGCTATTTCTTACCAGACTGACCCCAGCCCGCTCTGTACAATGCTTCTCCAAATGCCTCGCATTGATTTTACATTTTATCCCCAAGCGCTATTCTTACAGTACACTGGAACCTCCGAGCTTGGGAATAATCCTCTTAACCCCCTGTTTGTACAAACTCGGACTTTTTTTCTTCATAGGAAATGAAAAATGCTGGTCAATCATTAAAAAAACGTGTTTGCTGTTATTGTATCGACTGTTCATGTAAGAGTACGCTGCAAAAACTGAAAGCTAAGCAAATGAAATCCGCAAAATAAACTGTATTTGTTTGTATAAGCCAGGGATGTCCAAACGCTCCCCACCAAGGACCATGTGTGGAAAAATGGGATATTTTTCACATTTCCCACACGTTTATAATAGGGATGTATTGATTTACAGTATATTCCGTTTAAAATGTAGGTAATCCGTTGAACCAGTACTAGAAGGTATAGCATTGGATTCATGCACAGCAGACTTTATATAGAAGTGTGCGTGCGTGTGTGTGTGTGTGTGTGTGTGTGTGCGCGCGCGTGTGTGTGTTTTTAGGCACACACACATGATAAAGATGTTAAACGTTACTCGTAACAGTTTGATGTGGCTTAAGTCGATTAGTCATGCCTGTTCACCGGAGCGCACGGATGACATCATGTCGATCTGAGTGTGCATGCTCTGGTAGAGTTCGCGTGAACGTCCTTAAAAATGCATTTTTTCCATCAGATATTTAGTGTATTTTCATAATCATAATTTCGTTTGTTAGATTACTTCAATTTTGTATCAGCTTCATACTGAATGTTGAACCACATCGAAAGTTAAGCCTTTTAAACTCATGGATCAGAGCTTCAGGACAAGATAAAAGGTATGGAAGAATCACTCTAACATCTATCTTCAGATGAAATGCCATACAAATCTGATGGTGTGAAATATGTTAATTTTGTTAGTACAGTATGCTGCTACACTGCTAGTGTGAGGCATACATGACAATTATGACACTTGATTTTCTTCCCTGGACATTTTGGTGATCAAAACATGTAAACTGCTACTCTGTTGACTTTAAAAACAAATGTCAAAGTTTTTTTTGTAGGACGGTTGTATTTGCCAAGATCCGTGGGGCGATCGTTTTTTGTCTTGACACAATGTTAAAGCAATGGGAGGCAAAGGCACAACTTCCCGCTATGAAATTTGCTCTAACTTAGAGAAGTGAGTGAGGTTCAAATTGAACGATCATGTTTCTTCAGATAGAAATAATTGCAGACTTGATTTAATTTAACCTCTTCCTTCATTCATTCATTCAATCTAAATTGTTAGTTGCACTTCATACTTCAAATAAAATGTGAATGCATTTTCATTAATTGTTTACTTGTTTCTTTATATCCATAATTAATGTATACCTGATTCTTTTACAAAAAGCAATGGGATCTAGGAAACATCACGTCCAGTATCCAGGTGTTTATTTCACAGTCACACTGGTTGAGTTATTGACTAAAGTTACGGAATCGTTTTGCATCGTATTGTTGTAGATGAACCAATATCTTCTTTGAATCAAATTGGCAACCACGAATCCTGATACGAATCGAATGGTTACACCCCTTGTACATAATTAGAAGAGAATGATACATATTGGACAGATATTCATTCATTCACTTTCTGTGCCGCATGTCCACACTCGGGTCGCTGTGTTATGCTGGAGCCTATCCCAGCCGCAGTACCCATGCACCCATGCACGCCTGAGGACATGCAAACTCTACACAGGCCCAAATGATTTTGCAACAGGAAAAAACAATCGACTGTCAAGACAAAAAAAACCTCCAGCCACCTGAAACATCAGCATTGCCGCGACGGCACCCTGAAAGCCCACAGACTCCTGCGCCGCCAAATAAGTTGCCCTAAGGCCAGCCACAAAGAAAGGGACAGTGCCTGCTCCTATTGCTGCTGCATTCTCCATCGCTCTCACTCTGTACAGTTACATTTTTTTCAAATCCAACTTTGAGTTCTCCTTACCTCCAGGTGTGCACAAACACCATTTAAATCTAAATTGAAAAAAATAATAGACATAAGAAGTTCTCCTTCAGTCTTGAGAAACAGAGTTATTGGTATCGGCTTGAAAATTAAAAATTAGAATTTTTCAACGCAAACCCCCCAGCCCCAACATGTGTGGATGGAGATGGTTTTTAACTATTTGGTGTGTCTTTCGGCATGAAGCTCAACGGAAGCTAGGCCGTGTTCAGAACTGCCATAACAATTAGAAGGAAGGAAGGAAGGAGGCACAGACTGACTGGAATGCGAGACCATAAATAAGCCAGAACAGGTTCTGTTTATTTGAGCAGCTTGGTGTGTGCGCGCGTGCGTGCATGTGTGTGTGTGTGTGGAGAGAGATATTGATGGAAAGAGAGATATATATATATATATATATATATATATATATATATATATATATATATATATATATATATATATATATATCTCT
>QODF01000278.1:719115-756208 GCA_024372805.1 Oostethus manadensis
AGTTTTCTCCGCAGGGTGGCTGGGCTCTCCCTTAGAGATAGGGTGAGAAGCACTGTCATCCGGGAGAGACTCGGAGTAGAACCGCTGCTCCTCCGCATTGAGAGGAGTCAGATGAGGTGGCTCGGGCATCTGGTTAGGATGCCTCCCGAACGCCTTCCTGGGGAGGTGTTCAGGGCACGTCCAACTGGTTGGAGGCCTCAGGGAAGTTCAGGACACGTTGGAGAACGCTGGGAACGCCTCGGCATCCGCTGGGAAGAGCTGGACGAAGTGGCCGGGGAGAGGGACCTCTGGGCTTCCCTGCTTAGGTTGCTGCTCCCGCGACCCGACCTCTGATAAGGGGAAGAAAATGGATGGATGGATGGTATACGTATATACGTGTGCGTGTGTGTATGTATACGTGTTTACGTGTGTATACGTGTGTGTGTATACGTGTGTGTGTATACGTGTGTGTGTGTATACGTGTGTGTGTGTATACGTGTGTGTGTATACGTGTATGTGTGTGTGTGTGTGTGTACGTGTATACGTGTGTGTGTATACGTGTGTGTGTATACGTGTGTGTGTATACGTGTATACGTGTGTGTGTATACGTGTGTGTGTATACGTGTACGTGTGGACGTACGTGTCTACGTGTGTGTATGTATACGTACGTACGTACATACGTATATACATACGTCTAGTTTCCATCACGTTGGTCTGCAGGGAGGCAGCGTGGGCGGAGGAGAACAGGCAATTGTCCAGAGACTCAATAGCAGGTAAGATGAAACTGCTCATCAACACTTTGCTGCTGTCACTTCCAGTAAAAAAGGAGAAGGGGAAAGGTGATACCAAGCTGGAGGTAGGGGGTGGATAGATGAAAAAGAACAGGGAAGAAACTGTTTTTTTTTTCGCCCTCTAATCTGTCACAGTAGAGAAGTAGTGATGAAGTGCAAGAGTGAGTGATGATCAGTATCAGGGGCCGCATGGTCACCACCAGTTTGTCAAGGATTTATTCTTTTTTTTTTTTTAGTTAAAATGCCTACAAAAGTAAATGGAAAGCTATCCTCAAATCATTTGTGTTTATTTGTGTAATCATAATGTTTATTTAATACTCTATGTTTACTTAGAATTCTACGTTGCACTGAGTCGCCAAAGAAAGTTCCTAGTTTGTGAATTGTTCACTTACAATGGCAATAAAGTTTTTCTGATTCTGATTCTGATTTTGGAATAGATGCGTGACTGGAACTGTGTTTCTGTAGCATGATATGACTATTGCAACCAGGCTAACTGATTCTACGAAAATGACGAAAGTCTGCCTTCATGATTGTATGGTTTGGCGTGGACCAACTGTTGACGTTAACTGGACCATTGCAAACAACAATCATTTTGTCTGACTTATCTACTGTTAGAACACGGGAGGATTCGAGTGTGCCGCAATCATTCAGTTTGTTTGCACCTGGCCTAACGTAAGTGTTTACAAAGCATGCAGTTGTAATTGTATTGTGGAAGGGTGTATTGTGCAAATCTCAACAAACTAAGTTGTCAGTGATGTACAGCACGCCAAAGCAGGCAGACCAGCTCTGATGCTTTTTCTGCGGGAGACATCGCATTCAAAAGGCCGTCATCTTATCTTATTGTATCTCAAGCAACTATGATAATCCAAGTAAGGTTTTCTGAGTGGAACTAAATATAGTGCAGAAGACACTCAAAGTACAACTAGCCTATAAATGTGCTCATAAAAAGGCGCATAACAGGTCTTTACGGGGCTATAAATAAGAACAACAAAAAAGAACCAGAGAGCAAGCAACAAAAAAATTGCACTAAAATGCCCTGAGAGTAACTGAGGTGTGCCATCACTTACCTTTTAGTTTTGTCGCTTAAAGAAGAACAAGAAGTCCTTGTGTTTCATTGAGCTCAACTTCAAGAGATGCCCAACTTGAAGAGATTTGGACAAGCGTATTCAGGCAGCTTTTCTCCTTTAATGATTAGCTAAGGAAGAAGGACAAAAGTTTTCATCAAATACTTGTAAAAGTCACCTAAAATAGCAAAGACACACCTTCATTGAGCATTACATAACTTGACCAAATAAAATTTAGATGTGAAGCTACAGCAATGTGATCATTTTAGGAAGGCTTTTACACAAAGGGTGTACTAAAAATCACACCTGCAAAAATAAACTAAAACACACAATATGGACCTTAACTGCTACTCCTTGTTTTCCCAGTATTATATACGTGTGTGTGTGTTTGTAATATATATGTGTACAGTATATATAGGTGTGTGTGTCTGTGTATATGTGTGTAAATGTGTATATGGGTGTGTTTGTGTATGTATGTCTATATATACAGTATATGTATATAAGTGTATATATACAGTATATGTATATTTGTGTATATGTATATAGTATATATACAGTATATATACAATAAATATGTGTGTTTGTGTACACAATGTAAATACACACTCTATTCAATCAAACTAAATTAATGGCTCATTAAAGCACAGGCTGTGTATTAGATTGTGTAAGCTAACTTGACTACTCCTGAACACACAAAAGGGTGAAAATGTGTCAAAACATAGCAGCCCTACTTTGCTGCCTGTGCTATTATTATTCTGAAAAATCCACCACGTGGTGGTTCTGTTTTTACACCCTAATGTTTGACCCCATAAATCAGTTTTACTTAAAATTTTTCTCCCCAGTCAATGTATTCTACAAAGACACATTGTAACTGACGCACGCACACACGCACGCGCACCCCCCACCCCCCACCCTGCCGCAACACACCCACACGCACACACAGGACCTGCAACCTTGACACCCACTTTAAAAAAGTGTTAAGCAGGTTGGTCATAAGTTAACGCTTCTGTTTTGTTAACTGTAAGGTCTCCGAAATACACTGTGTGCTTGATCTGCAGAAGCAGATCTCTAATTAGTGGCGGGTGAAAGGACATTACTATCAACCGTGGTGGCTGTAGGCAACTGCCTGGTGTAACTTTTTTAAAACATGATTCTTCACATGATGGCCGAATTATCATGTGTGGTTAGCGTATAGTAGCTAACATCCGTCCGTTTGCTTGTCTCGCTGTTACAGCATTGATTCTGTTGCTGCTGTGTTGTGCAATGTACTTATCCTCTGCTTCCAATTAAAAGCACGTCATTTTATGCAATTGTGGTGAATGAATGCCTTGGCTATAATGAAAACCTCTGCAGTAGTTTTGTATTTATTATGATAAAATTATTTTTAAAATCGGAACAAAAATGGAGGGGTTTGTCTTTTATTCTTAAAGCCAATATTACATGTGGGACTATGCTGTAATAACACGCCCAGTACAATTATCATGAAGAGCGGTGGCACACACACAGGTCTGCTGCAGTGAGCCAGACAGAGAGAGAGAATAAATTAGGTTCAAATTTTAAGGAGAAAAAAACAGAGCAAAATGAGCCAGAGGGATAATACGGATTTATTCCAAAATGAAAAAACGGGACGGCGCAAGGAGGAGAATACATAAAAAAATAAAAAATAAAAAAATCAAGTGATGCAGTGGAGGTAGACTGATGTGAAGGGTCCGACAAAGCCCATCCAGGAGCCTCAGGGGACCTGGGTGTCTGTCAGCCATGCAGGCACTAACTTATTCAGTCACTTATTCAGTGGGTTGCTGCCCTATAACTCCCACTCTGCCTTTTTCTGGACACACTAAACTCCTGGCTATGAAGACATAAGCTGGCCATATAGGGTCAGATTCAATTGATGCTGTAAAACTCTCCTCATGCCAAGTTCAACCTTTTTAATAAACAAAAATGTATTTTATTCTTCTTTCAGGGAGGAAAACAGAAAAAACAAACATAGAAAGACTCCAAAAAATAAAGTCAAAACCTAAGGAATGCTCGCTTTTTGTCATTGGTTTAATACCCGTTTTTTATGTTAATGATACAATAGGAACAAAAGGAAAAAGAGAGGAAAAAAATATAGTATATATTTATTCAGAAAAAATATTTCTCATTAAGTAAAATATAAAATAAAAATACTATTTTTGTAAAATTACATATTGCATGTGAGTGTCTTTTTATGTATTTATTTTTGTTTACATTACACTCCACACTCTACACTTCTTTTATAATAACAATGATGGGAAATATTGTTTTACTGCAAGTGAGCGTGGAGTCTGTCAGCATTGACACTATCTTATTTATTCCTGCATGCACGAGACTTTAGGAAGAGCAAGGATAAAATAAAATAAATTCAAGAATAAAAGAGTAAAAAAAAAAAAAACGGACGGAAAGAGTGTATATTATGTATCAGTAAATACGGTAAACTAAGCAATAACCATGATAAATGAATAAAATCAGGATTCCCGCATTTTTCCATATAGCTGGTACTTATTGGCGGCTTTGTTGGCTGACCCTACTCCTCCTACAATGCCCCCACCCATGCATCCCTCTCCTGGGTCAGGTACAGTGTAGATGTTGGTGTTTATCAATAATGAAGAGATGAGAGCAGGAGGAGGAGGAGAGCACGCTGCTTTCGGTCTAATCCAAGAATGAATTATTCACCTGGTGGAGAAGAGTGCCTCTCCGCCGTGCGCGCGTGTGCGTGCGTGCGTGCGCCCTATGATTTCCGCGTAAAAACCACGCAATCATGGAATCGGCCAATTAAAAACGGAATTTACTGGTAAATGCGGAATCTCGTGGAAAATGGCATCATGTGAATGAAATGCTGTCATCATGAGGAGAAGGAACGTTTGTGGGTGGAATTGTATACCCGGCAGACGGCTCAAACACTAAACACTCCGTGATGGAAGCTAACACGGCAGTGCAGTTGTGCGTGGGACTCGGGTTGGGTGAGGAATTTTTTCACCGTGTCGTCTTTTACCGCTTTAATGTCCGGAGCGTTGTACAATGCCAGACAATGACGATTTTCTGAGTGAAAAAGGTTTATAAACGTTTATTTTTGCACCAGACCTGTTACTACATCTTCCTTAATCACAAGCAGGGACTTAACAGTTTGTAGATGATTTGGTAGCAGTGTCTACAGAGGCTGATATCCAATTAGAAAAGTTAGTCAAGCTACATTAATTTCTCAATTACTGGGCTAAAATGTCCGTTCATGTATTGCATCAGTAAAGGGGTTTTTTTTTTGCACTTAATTAACTGACCTTTTATTCACTAACCCAAAAATCATACACATTACGCTGGTAAAAAAAAAAAAAGTCTAAAATGTAAATTCTAAAAAAAATTAAAACAGAAAAAATGGATTTTGGAAAAAAAAAAAAGGAATTTCGGAAAAAATACAACAGCTTTTATAGGGCCCTTCTGTATATAAATTTTGTGATTGTTGCGTCTTGCATCACTCAGACACCAGTACTTCTGTTGTGCTGTGGCACCAAATAGAAAATAAAATTAACCACTTGACCATCTGGGGATGGAGGGTGCCCCTAATATAATGGTCGGGGAACACGGGCTCGGGAACACCTCTATGCCCAGTGCAGCCATTAAAGTGACCATTAAAATAAATCCAGTGCCCCTCTCAAAAGCAGCCAATAAAAATAGAATGTCATAATCCCTGTGAAGGAGGCGGATTTATTCCAGGACTGTTGTATTATACAGCACCCCCCCTCCTCCCAGATGTGACTAATTAATTGACAAGTGATAGTCTACTATCACTAGATACTATTCCAATTTCAATAACAGTGGCATGACACATTCCAAGCTCTGTTGTTTGTGGTCCTCTGAGAGGTGTGTGTGTGTGTGTATTGATATAGACACTGTTATGTATGTAACGCTATCGAATACAAATGGAGTAAGCAACGAAAATTGAAATAATTTGTTCCAATGGTCAAACTGTCCCCATCTTAAGTTTTATGAAGTGTGCAGGCAATGTTTTAAGTTACCATTGCAACGTTTCAGTGAACATTCGGTTCCCCTTCTTTCATCGTTGTTGTTGACGCGGTCCTATTGTGCTGTGCAGCCAAGACAGACGTGTAAGAATAAGTTAACTGTAATATTAATATGATAAAACAAAACACAGAACATTACAAAGGAACAGGGTGTAATTAAACATGTACACGTGCCTCATCTCATTTTTTTAACAAGTGTGAAAGTTCACCACTATAAAACCTGGTCGGTGATGCCCTCTGGTGAGTTACAGAATATTAGCACCGATTAACACAAAGTCCGGTTTGCATGGTCATCACGGCAGGACTTATCTTGTAAAGATGAAGTCGCCCATTTCTTGCATGGTTTCCAGGTTTGAATTGATCTGATCGTCTTCAAAACTGAACTCTGTACACGACTATACTATACAATACTGTTTTTCCTCACCAAATCAGATGTGCCTTAAGGTCATGCTCTACCTTCTGGACTGAGGACATTTTTTGTTTAGCATTTTGAGTTCAGGCTGTTTTTTTAGTATAAGCATTCCCAAGATGTATCCCTCCTAAGCCATTTATATTAATATTATGTACTACATTGAATTGGCAAATGCTGATTTTTTTCATGTAATGTCTTTTTCTCAGGGTATGCTTGTATAAACAGGCTTCTTAATAGGAATATGCATCAGCATTCACACATATAACACATGCACACACCTCTCCCTGTGCAGGTTTCTCCTCCAGCTGTTCCTTTCTCCTTGGCACTTTGAAGCCTGTTCTGATCTCTACTCGTCTTGCATGACTTTCCTCACTTCTCTCCTCGCTGTACTCCAGATATGCTCGCATATCAAATATTTCATCATATCATGTCGAACAAAGTGAAAATGAAGCCCTTCCTCTTCCTTGCACCTTCTGATCTGGTTGCATCACAGCTGCTGTTCTCTTCCCCTGGCATGCAACCTTTCTGTAAGACTGAAGCCCTGTCATGTGTCTTTCTTCTTTGTGTCTTTCAAAATGTACTTCTGGGTTCGCTACACAAGCATACACGCATCGGACGGCTTATAAAAGAATGTAATCGGAGAATGCACGCAGCGGCTACTTGTAAAACCGTGTCGTGTGCTATTGATTGACCCCACACCCCACGGGGAGTCCATTGGAAAGGTCAATAAGAAGATGAGACACGCTGCTCAAGTTTTCATTTCGTAGTTTTATTCTTGGCTTGTCAAAGCCGCCTTCCCACTCTCATATGCTCGTATGCTCCCTGCATACCAAAGCATCTACAGTACATCTAAGTGTGTGTGTGTGTGTGGGGGGTGGGGGGGCGGGTTGGTCACACATCTGTACATACCTGTGAAGGTCAGAGGAACCAGCGCAGAGCAGCTGTGCTGAGCAGTAGCAGTTACAGGTCTGTGCTGTTGCAAGCTGCAGTTTATAAAGGCTATTGCAAGACCACAGCGTCAGCGTACAGGACACAGCAGCATCACAGTTAGCGGTACAGTGGGGTCTTTGGTTAATGTCCGCCCTTTTAGCGTGTTTTTAGATAATTTACGCCACCGTTTTGTTTTGCTTAGCGTGCAATATGGCGCGCATCTGGTCCGACAGTGCCCTTAATGTTTTTTATCACAAAACGTCCTTGCTTGTTAGCATTCTGTTAGCTGCCTTCGAAAAACAGAAACCAGGACTGGAAGTCAGCTAAATTACGTCGCTCGTCTATGATGTCATCAGTGGTTGTTTTATCATAAAACACATTTTTAAAGTTTTACAATTATAGTTTGACATGCATAAAACAATTCCAAGTGCATACAAATGGTGAATGAAAGGGATTGATGAACTTTTAAGATTATGTTTACCTTCACTGAAGATGTGACTGTTCCCAAATACATGATGTGGCTGCAAGATCAACCACAGCCACAACTTCAGTTAAGGTAAAAGTAACTTTAAATGTTCATTTATCCCTTTCATTCATATCTATTGATATGCACTTTGAATTGTTTTCTGCATGTATAACTATAATTATAAAAATGTGCTAAATGTGTTAACATTTTTGCCTTTCTGAAATGGATTGATTGTACAGTTTTTACGTTAGTTCTTGAGTTGGTTAATGGATGTTAACCGAGTCAAATTTCAGTTAGATCTGGTGAGAGTCTGACTTTCTGGAATGATTTAATGATCCTAACCACGGTTCACTGAAATTGAGTCGGTATCAATCCACTGTTTGACATGCCCACCAAAGGAATTTATTGTGAACAAGTTGTACATTTTCTTTGATTCAGTCGTGTCCCATTTGCAGCATGTGGCTTGTTTAAATTGTTTTTTTATTGTGAAAATACAATTAAACAAGAAAAGTAAAAAAGAAAACAGCAAAAGTTGTCCTTTGTTGACCTGTCTTTCTGTTTTTGTAGATACTGGTTCAACACAAACACCAAACACCATGTAAGATTATACTCCATGACATCTGCCTAGCAACAAATGGCCAGGAAACTATCAATTTGTTCTCCAAATGTTCTGAACTCCCATTTTCATCTCACACAGAAGTGTCGCGCCATCGCATGGATATTCTTTCGCGGTTGTACCTGAATGTCTTGTATCTGTTGTCATGTTGTACTTCTTGAGTAAGCCAACACGCTGAAACTGAATCAACAGCGCTTCTGCTGGTTGAAGACAAATACTGCACCAAATTTTGCCAACAATGCGTGCAACTTGATTGATCAACAGCCAATTCCACGACGATCAAGATGCTGTAACTTTCAACGATCAAATCACTGTCTATTATGCCTGTGTCGTTTTCCTGCTGGGTTGCCTACATAAGTGTTTTAATTATTCAGATAAAGGTCACTGAATAGTCAGGTAATTCTGAGTCACAAATGTCATAAAATTATTTTGTGTGGCATTTGACTGCCAGTGAGGCAGCTAACATTTAGCGAAGAATGATGAGGCCGGGTGCATGCGTGCATGTGCGTGTGTGCAGTGCACGGACTCTCATGTGTTTGCACTGGTCTAAATGAGTCAATGAATTTCTAAATTTGGAGCGCGTTGGAGCGAGAAAAATGCGTCACCGCTAAGACACAGCGCCTGGGGATTTGTATATTTAGGAAAAAGATGGGTGTTCTATGCTTGTATATGCATATTCATTTTGCTTTGTAAAGCTGCTGATGTTTGCTCGTTTATGCTGAATGCCACAACACATTGCTTACCTGTGATATTCTCTCCACCAGGGGTCACCAACCATTTTTCAAGTATCTTGTAGGTGTGTTGTAATGTATTATTATATCAAGCTTTGTAGCATGATGGCAGGTGTGGACTTGGACAAAGATTTGGCCCTGGACTTTGGTCCAGAAAACCACTATTATTCATGAATGCATACAGTGCTAACTCGCCCCAATGATGTATGTAAAAATACGGAAGCCCTATACGGAATAGCACCACTATACTGAACACGACCCCTTTATATTCTTGGGCCTTGAATAAATGAAAAAGTGAAATCATTAAGTGGCCTGTTGGGGGCTCTGGTGAGTTCAGGTCCACAGGGGAGGTTGAACTGGGCCTGCCTCCCATCAAAAATCCTGACATTAAAGTAGAGGAATAGTTTGGAATAGTTTTTTTTCACAAGAGTATATGCAGATTAATGAGTCTGCATGTAATCAGAAATTCCACTAGTTGGCTAAAGTATGGAAAACAATAATATATAAAAGTTGTTTTATAAAAAAATAAAACAAAAAGATAATTCCTCTCCCACACAGTGCGGCTTTTCAATACTACAGAGCGGGAGTGCTAAAAAACATACATGACTGGCTTCTTTTCATATCTCTCCGGTCTTGCCTTGGTTGTTTTATGGTGTAAGTGTTTAAATGTATTATGACATTTTTGCAGAGTGCTTTGACACCTGCATTAATTGTGGTTAGTTGGTTCTGCAAAGTAGGATTCAATATTGATAAAGGGACTATTTTTGTATTTGGAGCATAGAAAAAAATGTATGTACAGTATATACAGTTTTTACGATTAGAGCCTTGCAGAGATGAAATAACACCCCTATAACCACGTTTACACTTGTAGTATTCTTTGTTTAAACCACACTGTGCACCTGTAATCCGCAGGCTATGGGATCACTGCTTGGACTCAAGAGATGGCCGCTGCTTTAACCATAAGCATGCTACTGAGCTAACTAGTTATCCTCCAATTTATTTATTTTAACCTTTCAGAGTTTCAAAGCAGAGTGGGGAAAGACAAAGTAAGAAGCCAAAAACGTACCACTTCCACACTGACTGAGAAGAGAACTTGTTTTCTCTCTTTAATGTCCGACATGCCTTGACTGACTCTATACAATGGTATATGATAATGTCTCTTCAAAGTAACATCACTGACTCCTAGTGACCATATATTCACAAACAAGATAGGAAGAATAAGGTAAGAAAATAAAAATATAAGAAAAATAATGAAACAGAATAAGAATGACTGTATAATAAATAATAAAATGAATAATAATTTTGAGCTTGTAGGCGGTCTAAAGTGAAACTTCAGCGGCCGTTCTCCGCTTGGTCCCAGTCCGTGGCTTGTTTCTATTTCCGTTTAATAAAGCGTAACATTGTAAAGCACAGCAATAAATAAACTGCGGTTTGTCAGCCCAGTTGTTTTTGAGGGAAAACTCCCAGTACTCCCGATGGTCATTCCACACCTGCATGTTGGAAGCACTGTCAGGAGATCAAGGGTTTGAATCTTTGTGTTGAGTTAGCCTATTCTTCCCATGTGTGATTTTCTTTAGGTTCTCAAACGTTAGGTGAAGTGGTGTGAATGTGAGAGGGAATGGTTGTTTGGGTATATGTTCCCTGTGATTGGTTGCTGACCAGTCCAGACACTATGCCTCTTGCCCGAAGTCGGCTAGGAAAGTCTCCAACTTACCTGTGACCCTAATGAGGACAAGCAGTGTAGAAATGAGCACATTACAATTTTTATTTCCCTTGAACTATATATACTATATGCATAATGCTGCCATCCATAAATACATATTTACGTTGACAAGAAGGAATACACATGAATTCCCTGCAGTTACAAATTATATGCACAATTTTCATTTAAATGTGTTCAAACTACCCTAAATCACAGGCGTGCAGCTGCAAATAGCTCTTCTACACCTGAACTGTTCCATGCAAAAGGCGGAAAATGTGTTAAACGTGCAGCCCTAGTGCGTTGCCTGTGCTATTATTTTTCAAACAAATACACCACATAGTGGTGCTGTTATTAAACACCGGTGAGTTGGATCGCCTTAGTATTTCTCACACCGCATATTACGCTTTAGAAAACACCAATTGTAACTTCAGGGTGTTTTGGAGAATCCTTAGAAAATTGGGCACACATCTTTTAGAGGACTGAAAGCACGTGTGGAGCAATATTGCAAGTTTGGTTGAAACATGGCCGCCATAAGCCGAAACATTAGTCACTGACCATTTGTCTAATGATTATAAATCTTTTAACACGTCTGTATTACAAAATTGCCAGCACACATCATCTTCACACCACTTGCATGAACTGGTAGTTATGAAGCTGGGATGATGCCTGCCACAGCGTAGCATCACTTGGGACTTCCATCTAAATCAGTGATTCTCAATTGCCGCGTCGCAACCCAAAAGTGGTTTTTGGAGATATTTTCAGTGGGTCGCAGGTTAAACTTGAGCAGGTGGGCGAAGGACATTGAGTGCTAGACAGGTGGATACAGTATATGCTGGAGAAGAGCACGGCATAAAGCGAAAGCTCAGCTGTGTGGCATGGAGGACTACCAGATACGATGTAACTGTACTGGAGGCCATCTCATTCGAAATGCGATCTATTGTCCCAGGTAGAGGGGTGCTCTACAGAATAAATGGTCCTCCTATTACTAGTAGTAGTGTTGTTGTTAAACTTACCGAATGAGTGTTGAACTCTCTTGATTTTCAACTTCTCGTTCCACTTCTCATCCAGTTCCATGGGCAAATGGTCTGATAAAAACCATATTGTTCTTGAAATCCATACATCCATTTTCTATACCCCTTATCCTCATTAGGGTCGCAGGTATGCTAGGGCCCATCCCAGCACACCTTGGACTGGTCGCCAATCAACCGCAGGGCAGACATCCAACCATTCACATTCACACTCTAATGGACCATTTATTCCTTCATTCAATTTCTATACCACTTATCCTCATTAGGGTCACGGGTATACTGGAGCCTATCCCAGCCGACTTAGGGCGAGAGGCGGGGTACACCGTGGATCGGTATCCAGTCAATCACAGGGAACATATAGACAAACTAGCATTCACACTCACATTCATACCGATGGACAATTTAGAGGCACCAGTTAACCTAAGATGTTTTTGGAATGTGGGAGGAAACCGGAGTACCCGGAGAAAACCCACGCATGCATGCAAACGCCACACCCTGATCTCCTGACTGTGAGGCCAACATGCTACCCACTCATCCACCGTGCGGCCTTATTCCTGAAATAATCATGAAAATGCCTTATTTTTCAGTACCTCAAAATGAAACTGCACTTGATTGTGTAAAAGGAAGATATGCGGCATTTGTCCGTTTCCTTCGAAGGCATGTTGCGTTCAAGGCCACGGATTAAACAAACATGGAAGAAGAAGAAGAAAAAAATTTGTGGATGTTTATGCTGCTGTGTTCACCGGCAGGCTATCAATAAAGCTGCCCACATTGACATTCATTCACATTCACTCTACACTGGCCCAAATGAGTCTTGTGGTATCAGGGAAAACCTCATTTCATTACACTGGTGCCACCCCCCCAGGTCCAAAATGGAGCTTGTCGAGTCATAGGGTTTGATAGGTTTGGTTGTGAATCAATCTCATTCGGCTTTAATAAAAAAGCCTGGCTTTAGGAAGGAAGAAAGCGGGTGGAAACGGATTGCATCAGGGTGGAAGAGTGACTGCCCAATCTGCACTGCCCTGTGTCGAGGCTATTATTCTTCAGGAGTGCAGTGGGTGGCCACAACAACAAGAGATTAATAGAAACTGAGATCTTTGCACAAACCTTCAGAAATAATGAGTGCATAATTAGCTATGGAGGCTATGGAGGCATCTGAGCGAAAGGCCACACGATAATACGCCTCCATCTTCTCCTCCGCACACATGTGAAATGATTGGATGCAATCTTCAGCAATATGGACAACAGTGGTGCTTTGCCAGCAGCCCACCTGTAAGGCCATAGCCGCTAGCTTGATGAAGTGGCAGAGTGGGTTAGCTCTGAAAGCCGTTAGCTATTTTAGGTGACGGCCTACACCTCGGATGTGGTGCTTTTTGTCCGCTTATAGCGGGGATCACTTGGAGGGCAAGGATGCCATTAGGCGTCAAAGTCAGTCTCTGAGGAATTGAGGCGAGCAGCGTCAGTCTAAAAAGTGTTTGTTTTGTATGCACACAAGCTGTTCCAGATAGGCGGCAGAGAAAATTGGGATTTTTATTACGTTGTGTGTTTTTCATGGCCGTTTTATTTGTTACTTTCACTGGATTATGCAAAAACTGCTCAACACAAAACGTTGGATCTGCATAATGGTGCTTTGCACTCTGGCTGACATTCCATTTTTTCTGTAATTTCTCTGAATTATTGATGAATCTGAATGACAACATTTGGACGTGTGCACGAGGTGGGCATCTGTAAAGCTATATAATTTGGCGCTGATGCAAGTTAGGATTGGTTTACCCCAGTGGCGGTCCAGGCTTTACAGTAGTTCTAGTCAGTTAACTTGTTCCAATTGTTTTCTCCGGGTACTCCAGTTTCCTTACACATTCCAAAAACATGCATGTTAGGTTCATTGCCCCACTCTCAATTGTCCATAGGCGTGAATGGTTGGTTGTGTCAATATGTGCTCTGTGTGCCAGTAAACATTGCAAAAGATGGAACATTTCTTTGATTTCTCACAGGGATTGATGAATCCCATTGAATGGCAACATTTTTTTTTTGTGGTTGTGTACCGCCTATTAGTGAAAAGCAAATTTTATGTATTTATTGCCTAATTTAAGCAACATCCAGCATAGAAATGATCAAAGGAACTAAAATACAAATAAAAGACATTCAAAGGTGTTGTGACGAGATGTAGTATTCTACACTGGTAACTAGGTATCAGTAATGTTACTTTCTTGTTTGTTGAGACACGCAAGCACCAGACTTGATTGCTGGAACAACAGGATTTTATTGCAAGTTTGAATTATCTGGCACTATAATCCTTAACATGGGGTATTGTTAATTGCCATATACCCTGTCAAGTATTGTATTGTATTGTATTTTCTCACAATAACATTGCTACTATTAGACACCATATAAACCGCCTACCCCCATTTACTGGTGTTATACATCCCTCCAACACAGCGACCATAGAGGAAGAGGCAATGACTGACACACTTAGATAGTTTTTTTTTCCCCCCATCAACCCTTCTGAACTAGCTTTTGTAATCTCCTCCTCAACTTGTGAGTTAGATCCCATCCCCACTCGTTTGTTTAAAGATACTACTCCACTGGTCAACACAGCTGTTCTCAATATAATCCATATGTGTCACTATGTATCCATAGTGACAGGCTACGTACCACAATCATTCAAAGTGGCTGTGATCAAGCCGCTTCTTAAAACCATAACCTTGATCCACATGTCCTAGCTAACTACAGACCAATATCCAACCTTCCATTTTTCTCCAAGATCCTTTCCTTCCATTTCCTTCTAAATCATTTACTAGAGGTCTTTCAGTCAGGATTTAGGATGCACCACAGCACAGAAACAACACTCGTAAAAATTACTGACGACTTCCTCAGCGCCTCAGACAAAGGCCCTGTTTCAGTATTAGTTTTACTAGACTTTACAGCAGCATTTGACACAACTGACCACCAAATTCTAATACAGCGATTAGAACTCACTTTTGGCATTAAAGGAACTGCATTAAAACGGTTTCGGTCTTATCTGTCAGATCGCCTGTAGTTTGTATCCATTAGTAATAAAGGATCCAGACACGTGAAGGTCAGTCATGTTATCCCTTAGGGTTCTGTGATAGGACCAGTATTATTCAGCCTTTATATGTCCTTTAGGTAATGTCATCAGGAAACACTCTGTTTAATTTTCATTGCTAAGCAGATGACACACAATGATACTTATCAATGAAACCTAACCAAGCTAGTCAGCTGTCCAAACTCCGGGCGTGCCTAAATGACATAAGGAGCTTGATGACTTCAAACTTTTTACTATTAAACGCAGATAAAACTGAAATCGTAGTTCTTGGTTCCCAGCACCTCTGATCTTCGATTAGGACCCTTCCTTTAATTCTCATATACGACCGCATTTTTCCATTTACGAAACAAAGAAAATCTGAACATTCCTGCCACTACCAGATGCAAAAAAAAAAAACATGTTCATGCTTTTGTGACTTCCTGGTTGGATTATTGTAAGGCTTTGTTAGTAGGTTGCCCAAAGAAATCTTTAAAGACCCTTCAAAGAGTCCGAAGTTCTGCCACACATGTCTTAACTGGAACCAAAGATCATATCACGCCTATATTCTCCTCACTGCGCTGGTTACCAGTACAATTTAGAATTGAATATAAAATTCTCCTTCTTACATATAAAGCACTGCACGGACAGGCATAAGTATATCTTAAAGCACTCAAGCAACCCTATTAATCCAGTAGAGCACTGCACTCACAGAATGTACAATTACTTATCACTCCTAGAATTTTTAGAAGTAGAATGGGAGGTAGATCTTTTAGTTATCAGGCTCCTCTGTTATGGAACCATCACCCCGCCTCAATCCGGGGGCCGGGGGGCAGACACCCTCTCATTTAAAAGTCAACTGAAAAAGCACCTCTTTGCAAATGCATGTAGTTAGAACTTGATATGCTGATATGTATTCGAGACAATTCTTTGTTCCTTGGTCAAAGACTTGGACGTCTGGCTTGTTCTACCATATATGCCTGTATTCTTGTATATCTCAGCCGGACCAGTCAAGACTGACGGCCACCCCACAGAGCCTGGGTTCTGTCCAAGGTTTTTTCTCCAGCGGGAGTTTTTCCTCGCCTTCGTCGCTAAATGCTTGCTCATGTGGGCTTTCAGTTGGTTCTCTGTGACCTTCATGTGTAAAGTGCCATGAGATGACTGCTGTTGTGATTTGGCGCTATACAAATACATTTGAATTTGAATTTAAAAATATTTGAAGATAAAACACATTTCACATTTCCGTCGACATCACATCATGCCTACTTGCCACTCTGCTCTCCTCGCACCAGAAACTTTTATATTAAAACAAACAGAAGTCAGTTTTGTCTTAAACGGCTTGTTTTATCTTCTGTTTACTGTATGGGCTCATACAAGTGTAAAGCTGACTGTTTAGAAGGTGGTAAACACGTTCTTCTGTATGAAAATATTTTATTTCTAAATAGGGAATAAATAATTTATCACGGTCAGGTCTAGAACCAGTTGAGCAGGATCAAAGAGCGAATACTGTACTGAGATTCACAGCAGACTGAAAAGTCAACATTATCATGACATTGGGCGCATCGTCATGTTAATATTTGAAGCTTGTATATTGTTGTCCCACAATACAGTAAGTCTGTACAGTAAGTTCCATTTCGAGGTTATCAAAGTGCTTGCTCATTGTTTCCTTTAATGGATGAGGTCCTAGACCTGCACCACATGTGACTCTATAGAAATAACATCTATTTAATCCAAACCTTTAATAGCAAGTTTTGATAGTTTGAATAACAAGCTGCCTCATACAAAGTACAATGCCTTGGTGGTGATCGGCGCTCCGCTGAATGCATCTTTTCGTATACTTTAAAGACAAAACTCGTGTACACGTGCATTGATTGATTCCATTCAATGGCTTTTTTTCAAATTGCCATTCATAAACCCCTCCTCACCCCACGCATTCCACTGTGATGACAAGTGCACAAGGTCAGTTGTGTGTTGCAGCTCATCCTTGCATCTTGCCTCGCTCTGTTTCCTTCTACCTGAGCTCCTTTCATTTGGCCAGGTGCCTCTAACTTGCTCCAATTTTCAACCACCTCCTCACCATCTTATTTGTCGCTCTTTTGTCCCTCCAGCCTGCCTCCTGTTAACCTTGTTTATCACATTGTTCCTTGTCCCTCCTCATCCACCGCCCACCCACTCATCCACATCCTCTTCTTTATTGCTTTTGTTTTTTTCGCCACATTTAGCGACCCCTTCTCTTCACACCCTTCCATCCACAGCCTCCCCTCTCCCTCCCCCACATTCATTTAGACTCTTAACTGGCCGATGGTGGGAAATATGGAAATGTCACGGCCGCGTTGTTAACGGCATTTGTGTTTGCACGCCCGTCATGAGACGTAAGCATAAGTGACAGAGCCTGTTTCAACGTCCCTCTTGAAAGGCAGCCATCGCCGTCTTGAAGCAGAGTATAAAGATGAGCGGTGGCGACACGCGTCTTTTCCACACTTCTTCCCTTCCATCCTTCCTCTGCTTTTGTTCTGTTACCCTTGAACTGCCTTTTTAATCTCCAATTCCCTCAGTTCTTTCATATGACCACTAATCTCTAAATATTTATACTCGCAATTATTTTTTTAAAAGAAAAATAGCAGCCTCGGCTAAGAATGTCGTTGCGACTTGAATGACACCAAGCCTCTGAGTCTTAAGGGCTCTGCTTCGGGTGATCTCCTTACATTTCTGTGTGTCTTATGCCGTGTGTGTTATATTCATTTCCTTGAGGCTGTGTAGCCTCTCATAAGGCCAGCCTGTCTCTCTGCTGAGCTCTGGCAAGTGTTGACCTGCGTTGGCTCTTCTCTTATTGCTTCGGGATGACAGACAGCCTGTTTTTTTGTTTTTTTTTTGTGCTGCAGCGTCATGTCATATATGGACCTGGTGTCCTGAAACAGACCTTACTCTAGGCTGCTTGTTTTAGACTGCATTCACGCTTTAGATTCTGTACTCTGGTGCAGATCAATGAAAAATGTTAAAAAAAAAAATCAACATGTCCGAACAGCTTTTGTGATGTAAGTCAAATATTCCAAACCAAAATGCCGTCAGGTGGGTTGAATACAGAGATGCTTGATATGCGATCCAGTACCAATACCAATATTGTCCAGCACATCTTACTAATACCGATATTGGCAGCAACTCTTTCCTACCATGTCAGTTAGAATGTCCCGATACAAGTTTTTCACATTCGATCTGATACCAGTATTGCAGCCGAGAATATCGGCTTATACAGATAACAATCCGATATCAGCACGAGTTTTGCATACTTTTATGACTTATTGTGTCGTGGGGAATGTTAGACAAGGTTTGATCACGAGAGAGTGGTCAAAAAGAGAAAATAAATAATAATAAAACAGAAGCTATGAGGAAAAACAGACCCATTTACTTCTTTAAGGATCTGGGGTATGGCGGTAGTTTTATCCACAATGTAGTGGCTGGACATACTACAGGGTTTGAGGTGATCAATTAGGCGATTAAACCCGACCTTAATCACCACTGACAGGGCTGGTCATCTTTTTTTTAATTATAGCTAATGACTCCCATCCCGTGGGAGTTACCATGCTTGTACCTCAACAAGAAACTCATGCATGACAAGTGTTGCTCTCATCTGCAACATCTTTTTTTGGACTTACCACTCCTACTTCATGCTTACCACATTAGTATATGCTGTCATCATGTGGGCTCTAATAAGCCAGTAGTCGGGAATCGACTGATTTTATTATTGGAAGGCCGACACTGGAGATTTTAGATGTAGGTTGACCTTGTCTTTTTTTTTTTGTGCTGTTATTGGCCCAATGTCCAATATCAATATAGGGCCAGGTCACATCTTGTGTAATCAATGAAGACATTATACTTCTTTTACTCTAGCCTGATGCATTTCACAAATAAACACTGCACAGTGCAGTTACATAAAAAGTGCCCAATTTATTTTAAACATTTGGATTGGTTTAATTAAAATGGTCATTAAAAGAATCATGACAAATAGTCAACTAAATTCACATCTTCTAAGACAGGTTAGTATTAAAGTCAAGACTAAGAATCCAATTATAACAATGGTGCTGGCAACAACACAATTTGGAAAACTATACGAAAAACGTAAAGTGCAAGGTATGAAACTCTCCACTTATACAGTGAAATTGTGAACTGGGCTCTTTCTCCACAGGTACACTAGGGAGAAAAGGGAGACTTTACCTCCTCCTTGCAGCTCCTTACGGCTTAAGCATATTGCATATTTGGAATCTGAACGTGGAACTTGGAAATGTGCTGTAAGGAGAACGACGTCATCACCCGGGCATTATCAGCAGACAAAACCAATACAGATATGGACCAGTATCTCATTTTTTCTGGCAATTATTGGACATTGCGAGTTCAATACATAAATTATTTCATACACCGCTAAAATTACCATCTTATAATTTATCAAAAACTTGTAAAATATACTGTTAAAGAGCATCATTGTCACACACAGAGGGGAGAGAGCACTTCCAACAAATTTTCTGCTTTTGTTTTGCTGCCATTTTAACAGCGTTCCTTGTCTTCGGTGCGTGTTGTGTTCACATGTGAGTACAAGGGAAAAATAATTGCACAGGCATCAATGTCAGGGTTTGGACAAAAAGTTTACTTTTTTACTTTTTTTTAAACAAATGTACACCAAAAATTAAGACCACATCTTCACTACTTTTTTATTTTAATGACATTTGGGTTGCGGATCTCTGTTCAGTCTCTCCAATCAAGATATGTAATCAAGAGCTCTAGTCTCATTCTTCCTTTGCTCGCTCCTTAAGTACAACTCCCATTCCCAGAGCTAATCAGCGGCTAGTCTGGCTCCTTCAAGTTGATAGACAAAGGCGTCTCCTGCTTTTGCAAAAAACCTCCCGACAGATAAAGTTCCACAAGTCAAGGAGCTCTGCGATGAAGCTATCACGGGATCTTCAAGTGAAGGAATGCATGCGGACTATGGAGAGAGAGAGAGAAAAGAGCTGCATCTCTTTCTCTGACTTCCCACAGGCTGCCTGGTGCTTGTCCAAAGGTTTCTCAGGGGGCTACAAGGGTGTTGTTTTGTGGCTGCAAATTGGGCAGGTCCTGGGAGAGCTGCTGTTATTCTAGGATCGGCCCTGTTTTTTTTGTTTTCTTCACGCTCTTTTCTTTTACTAATTCCGCCCGCTTGCTCTCATATTGATACCTCACATCTCTCCCTGGAGAAGAAAAGGTGTGGTGGTTATTGCTCGCAAAAAGAAAAGACAGCGCTGCCCTTTCCTTTTATCGCTCATCCTATCTGTTTGCACTCCTGTATATATATGGTGTGCGTGTGTGTGTGTGTGTGTGCGTGTGTGTGCGTGTGTGTGTGTGTGCTGTGTTTCGTCCTGATATTGGTTTCAACACAAATGCTTTGGCTCAGCGTAAACCGGTTGAACTAGATCTGCTGGTAATTGTTTGTTTTAAGGGGGCACTTGTGTGTGACTTAAAGCTTGTCATACACTGTGGTGGCCAACTCACTTTTGAATCTGGGCCGATCTCAAGTCTCGTTATGCAGTACACAGGAGGAAACAAGGCACATTTGGCAGCCTCCGACTGGTTGTAGGATGACTTGATTTGTTTTTAGCAGTTAGAAATGTAATCTTGTACAGTACGCTACGTTACCACATAAATGTGCTTAGGCCAAAAATGCATATTTGGCCTTTTATCCGCACAGCATGGAAGTCACTAGAGCTGCACAGGTTGCTGCTGGATACCTCTTCCGCTCCTCCGTGACTACCTAAGTATGCACCGATTCAGATGTATTCACTTCCTATCTGATCCCAATGACATCTGAACTTGGATATTTGCCAAATCCGAAGCTATCCCAGTTGTTGTTGTTATTACAGCGTCTACCATCTACAGACATTATAAGGATGATGAGGAGGAAGTCGATCAACATTGAATTTATTGAACAAAACAGGTGACTGTCAGCCACGCCTAACCAAAAGAATATCAGCAAACTTGGCTGGAAGAACGTTGGTCTCTTCCCACATGCAGTACAGCGTACACTGAAAGCCAAATGCGTTCACAGCTTCAGAATGTAGAAACACTGAAGTTTAACGTGATAAGAGTTCTGTTCTCCAGTGTTCTTTGAAGCCGTGAACGTGCAGGCGGAGCTTGCACGTGTGTGTGTGCCGAGAAAGTGATGACGATAGCTCCGGTGCACGTGTGGAGGCGGCTACATTTGTTTATATTCTTATAGCAAAAATATTCACAGATGGTATTTGAAATGTCCGAAACGCGAATTATGTTAGTATTAGAACCCCATTTCAATACTGGATCAAATAGATCTAATCCCTAATGGCATCACTGGACACCAAGCGCTCTTCCACTGTCCTGCCTTCTGACTGATGTCAAAGAAAGGCATCACGCCCTGCTTCACAATGTCATACTACTTTTGGGATATGGTTTCCCTCCAATGAACTGTAGCTCTCCAATGTCTGCAGTACTCATGCAGCGCCCAACCACTCCCATGCTCGACTCTAGTCAAGACGCAGTTAATTTGCTACTCATTTGTCTTGCTTTAACTTGCTTCAACAACAGGAAGATTAATTTGAAACATAACATTCATTTTCCATGGGTTTCTGCACTTGGTTTATTAAAACAAAGTAACCACTGTGTCTTTTCTCTTCTGTTAATGTAATAGAAAAAGGATTGGTGCACAGCATAACAACATAATATAACTTATACTACAACTTGTTTTTCATTTTGGTCTTTCGCGTAGACTTTGTCGGAATTTAACTTGACTTTTAGCATTTGTACAGTGAAAACACACACACACACACACAGATTGTGGCACGTGCGGGATCAGGCTGCAGACTTTTGAAGTTGCGCAGGTAATCCACTTTTGCTTGAAACAGGTGCCATCTTGCTGAAATATACTTAATGCCGGCTTACTCATACAAGTAATTACATTTTCACAGGACCTGGATTACACAAGCACGCACGCACAGCTTGCCCCCCCCCCCAGACAGATTGTGGTTCCAAAGCTCCAGCACTGAGTTTCTTGCACTGTAACAAAACCATATTTATTTTGACTTTTTGCCGTTATGCAGCAATGCGTTGGTATCGGCGAGTGGGAGGCTATAGAAAAGCATATCCCATCTGGATGATTTATGACTTGTGTGCAACTGCCTTCGGTGTGTGTGTGTGTGTGTGTGTGTGGGTGCACACAGGCACAGTCATGCAGGGACAGCAGGCTCCTGGCCCACTTGCCCTGGTTTCTTATGTTGCAGGAGACAGTTTTGTGCCGTCATTTGTCATCAGGAGGGTTTTATTATGTGCTCCCGTTTTCTCATCTCCTCTCTGACTTTGAGCAAAACGGTAACGACATGAATTGATGTTTCTGTTTCTTTGTGTGTGTTTTTTTTAGGAGCGTCAGGTCAGCTCGTGAAGGTGGAGCCGGAGGTGCTGTCGTATCCGGGTCAGATAGTGAACCTGCGCTGTGCCTTTTCGGACACCACAGGGATCCAGCTCACAATGGTCAGACATGATTCAAGTTTTTGTTGGTTAGGTTTTGTAAGAACGCTGAATAGAAACACCAGAATTGACTCTCACTCTGCCAACAATTTGTTAAAATTGCTTGGCTTTCTCACTTGTAATTGTCAATCGAAAAAGTTTTAGAACAGGTGCCTTGTTTGCTTGCAGCATTAAATCTTAATCTAACAAATCATGGCCCAGAGAAATAATCCTAAAGCTAGTAATAGGTTTTTATCACATTTAGTCTTAATGTTTTATTACGCCAAACAAACAATGCTAAGCTTCATTTCGCTTTAGGGGATTGAATATGGTAATTGGGGCGCTCCTTAGTTGCATCTCAATGAAGTGGAAAGTCTCTCAGAGCAGCTGAGAGGGCGCTTGGGGGAGTCGAAGGGGGAAGCTAGGCGATGGCGTGCTGCTCCCAAAATGCTCATCCATATTCATACTTGCTCCACTTATGTGATTTTTGGTGTTCTCTGTGCAGCCTTTATGGCATAATTGAAGCTTTTTATCATAGTTATCACACTTGCGTGTCAAAAAGCTAACTAGCGCCCCCTCTCTGCGTTCTACACAGGTTACATGGATCTACGAGCCCAAAGAGGGAGAGAGGATGAACATCGCTGTGCTGCACCCGAGCTATGATCCAAACTACCCCGACTCGCCTCTCAAGGGCAGGGTCCGCTTCGTTCAGAACCCTCCTGACATGGCCAACCCCTCCATCCAGATCAGCGACGTTCGCATGACAGACGAAGGGAAATACATCTGCGATTATGCTTCCTACCCAGGTGGCAATAAGCAGGGCATCACCAATCTGATCATGCTTTGTAAGTGCTCATCGTAATTCCTTCACAGTCGTCCCTCGCTTCACCACGGTTTCAACATCAATCCTTAAGTCTGTCGTGTTTTTTCCAAAATTATTTAAGAAATGTGCGCTGTTTTGTGGTTGGTTACGGGCTATTATTAGTCAAAAATATTACAAGACCAGTTATATATCGTAGTCTGGTCACTAGCCATCAATAATATTACTCTGATAAGACTGAAGAGATTTGATTACTTTCGTTAAGGCATGGAATCAGCCACGGCATGTCCGACATGAGATAGCAAGAAGGTTCTCCTCCTATTCCGTATGGAAGTTTTTGGCTTCTTACTTTATTCTTCCCCACTCCATTTGAAACCTTTCTTACGTTTACATTAAATAGATTGAAGGCTAACTAGTTTGCTCAGTAGCAGGCGATGTTAAAGGTGGCGCCCATCTCTTGTCCCTGCAGTGATCACATAGCCTGTGCATTACAATTGAGCAATGTGTTGTGAAAGAATGGTAGCAATGTAAAGGTGATTATAGGGGTGTTATTTCATCTCTACAGACTCTAACAATGGTAAAAAAAATGGTTAAAAGTCAAACAAGTTTTCTATGTTCCTACCATGAAAATATTCCATTAATTGATATTCACTCCCACTTTACTGAAATTATACTTATTTTTCACCTGTTTGTAAGACAAAATGAATTGATATTTGACTTGAAATAATGGAACAAGACAAATTGTCTTACCAAAATGTAGCTGCAACGGGGCTAAAATGAAAGGAAAGGTGTACAAAACTGTGGTGAGACCAGCAATGTTGTTTGGCTTAGAGACAGTGATGCTGAGGAAAAGACAGGAGGCAGAGCTGGAGGTAGAAGGAGATAGATGATGCTGAGGTTCTCTTTGGGTGTGACCAGGATGGACAGGATCAGGAATGAGCACATCAGAGGGGACAATACATGTTGGAGGTTTCAGAGATAAAGTTACAGGCCATACTGAGGTGGTTCAGACATGTCCAGAGAAGAGATAGTGAATATATTGGTAGAAGGATGCTGAGTTTTGAACTGCCAGGCAGGAGGCCCAGAGGAAGACCAAAAAGGAGGTTAATGGATATAGTGAAGAGGACATGAAGGTAGTGAGAAGGTGCGAGAGAAGAGAATACAGAAGACAGGGTTAAATGGAGGCAATTGGTTTGCTGTGGCGACCCCTGAGCGGATAAGCTGAAAGTAAAATAAAAAAATGCCATTTTCACGTATAGACCTAAATAGAAGACCACCTTGAATATAAGACAATATTTTTTTTCAAGACTTATTCTTCTAATACAAAAATAATCTGTTTTTTTAAATCTGCCAATGGAACAAAAAAAATGTGATTTGTAATTTTATGTTGACCCAAATGTAAGACAACCTCCTTTTTGAAGACAACATTTGAAAAAAGTTAGTTTATTTCCTAAAATGCCAACAGAACAAGAAAATATGACCTTCCAAAATATAATTTTACCAAATTGGCCCGAATGTAAGACAATCCCTATTTTTTATTACCTGGTTTTGGAATGAGAAATAAATTGATATAACACCAGAACAATAATGTGACTTGCCTAAACTCCACATTGACTCACATTGATTGAGATGATGACAATTTTTTGTGCTGTGGGAAGCCTTAAGACGTTCTAATCGAATGTAAACAGTAAACACGGCTGAAGACCACAAAAGGTTGGTATTAACATTTTCACTCTCTTTGACAACACAACGTTTGGATCTACTAGGGCAGTGGTTCACAAACTTTTTTTGCTGCGCACCCCATTTTTTTCACCCCCCCAATCCATCCCCATGGTGGCCCCACGCCTCTCTGTCATAATGTACTACGGAGTTACGATTTGGTTTAAAAAAAAAAAAAGGCCACCAGCATGATATCACTCAAACCTTTTTGGCAAAATCCCAAGCCGGTAATGATAAAATATCACAGAGGACAGAATGCTTGAGCGCTGACATTTTCCAGCTTAAAGGTTAAGTGCGGAGATACTCTCAAACAATACTTTTTTTTTTTGCTTCTATTGATTGTCAAGTGATTAATATTACGCCTCTGCTCTTTGCAGTGAAAAACAGTTAGCATTGCTAATTTCTCACCACAAGTTCTGTTACTTTTAAATTAACATGGTTGGATAATTGTCTGCTCCGCATGTAGCCCAATGTGTCTGTGATTAACGTTTAAACTTTCTTAGTGGCCGAGTTTCAAAGCAAATATTCAGATATACCATGTAATGTGTTGTCCTGCGCTTATTCCGAGAGGTTTTATACTGTCCAAACATGCACATGGGGATAATCTTACATTGCTCAAAAGTCACCGGTGCCACTATTGATCCCATTTTACCACATTCATAAATGCAGAATATGGTAACCCCCTTCCAAAGGTGGCATATGGGTTAAAAGCTTGTCCAGTCAGTGCTTAATTGCTATGATAAGTGGTATTGTCAGAACAATTGTCTTCTTGTTAATGCAATGGAACCAATAGACTACCCTTGGCCACTGCCCCTGGTTCTGCTCTCTTCTCTCGCCAAGGCATTGTACCTCCCCCCTGTGACTGCCTAATGATGCAAAGGCTTGTCATTATGCTCATCAGCCAGCATTTATCACATTCACAATCACTTACAAAACATTTTTCTTTGGTGGGTTGTCTATTGAAAAAAATGCTTTTTGCCAATACATTTTATATCTACAGTATATAAAGCAAGTTTATTCCCATTTTAAAAGGCCTTTTTATGCAAAAGTGTCTTTGATGGTGTTTTAATAGCAATGTGTCCCTAGAGCACTTTTTGCTTCACTTTTGGAAGAAGAGGCATTCGGTTGCTGTAGAAATCGGCCGCATGGGCATGATACCAACTCTGACCTTTGAAGGAGAAATACAAGCAGGCTTTTCTACACGTCTTAAAATAAATATCTGTCAACTCTGTCAGCTACAGGCGTGGGAGTTGTCAGTTTCATCTGTTTATTTTCTCTGCAATTAGGCCATCGTTGCTTGATCTTGTTGTAAAAACGTGTCTAATGTTAGCACTGTAGCTCACATAGCTATCGCATAGTACCTTTTTTAAATGGTAAACATCCTTTTGCGAATGATTAGAGATTTTTACATCCTGTTCCCAAATGTGGACTCTTGTTTGGTGTTCTTGGGTGTTGGCAGGACCATACACTGCCACAACTTCCTGGCACCATCTCCTTGCCCTGGTGGTCACCAGTCTGGTCAGATACTGCTGTGGTAGAGCCTTCTACTCAACCAAGATTCATTGCCAATGTAATTGCTTTGGTGACCTTAGAATTAACATGACGTTGTGAATGTGAAGTTACATTGTTGGCAGGACACACTATGTGACATAGTCTCTGATAAACACTGGTCTGGGATGGCCCAGTGTTGCCATCATGGAGGGTGGAGTTGGGGTCTGAGCACAGACTCTGTAGGTACAATCTGCCTGCATTGAGGTTGCATTCTGTGCTGGCAAGCAGTGATGGAGATGTCACGCCATAACATTGCCCTGCCTCCTCACCATGTTAATCAATCTTCTTTTTTTAATAAGGGCTTATTGTTTGCCAATGCTGTGCGCTTGGGAATGTGGGGGGAGTAATTAAAGAACTGGATGGAGAGTGGAGAAGGTGTGTTTCCTTTATCCATGCAGTCTTTGGGGAGAGGAGGCACATGAGGGAGAGTGGGATTAGGGGTAAATGATGCGCATTATATTTTCCCCGCCTATGTTATGGCCATTTCCTGCATCCCTACATCCATTTAATCTCCTTACTCCTTACTCCCTGCCCCTGTTGTTCCCCTCTCCGTCATTCCGCCCACCAGCAAAGCCCCAGAACTCGGCCTCCACCCTAACTGTAGATGCAGCCACCAAGTCAATGGTGGTGGCGCGCTGCGAGTCTCTCAACGGTCGACCCGAGGCGCAGATCCGCTGGGTGACCACAGTCAACGGCAACGCCACCACGTCGTCCAAGTCGGGTTCGGACAACACTGTGTCCATTACCAGTGAGTACCACCTGGTTCCTATGGCGGCGGACAACGGTAAAGACATCAGCTGTGTGGTGTCACACCGGACGCAGGCCACACCAGAAAGCTTCCCGATGAAACTTAAAGTTCAATGTAAGAGACACACACAGGTTCTGCTGGTTCAAGCCATTACAGCTTTTGGCTTGGAATGATTAATTAAATCTGTTGAACTGTGCGTTTTTCTGCTTCTTTCTGTCATTCCACTTCCCCAGATGCCCCCCAGGTGACAATAGTGGGTTATGACAATAATTGGTACATAGGTCGTACAAATGTTCTGCTCACCTGCCAAGCTACCGGGAACCCGGTTCCGACAATCGTCCAATGGAAAGCGTGAGTACCATCATGTCAGCTCTCGTCTCTCTCTTTTTGGTCTCCCCTTTGTTCCTTTTTCTCCTCACCCTTCATCTGAAAGTCTGCAATCACCACACCACCGAGCTGCAATCAGCACTTTTTATTATTACTGCTGCAGCTCTGTCCTCCGATTATGGAAATAGCCACTTAATTTCTCATAATGGCCTCTGTGACTTGAGGTTTAACCCTTCCATGTTGAACAACACAAAGTGACTCAAATTCCCTTCCTCCGCTTCTTGTTTTTCAGCCATTAACAGCAATGGGAAACAATTGGAAAGAACAGATCATTATATTTTGTAAATTATTTTTGAATTTGGGATAGTGTGAAAGGGACAAAAAATACTGATTATAGTAGTAGTATATTTGGATGACCTACTGTGTACTGTATACATGTAAATTGGTCTATTTACACCATAGGTGTCAAACTCATGGTCCGGTGTCCAGATCTGACCCGCTACATCGTTTAATGTGGCCCGCAAAGGCTTGGAAAAAATGTTCCAATAAATCACATCGTCATTCTTGCTAAATGTATGTTTTCTTTCAATAAAAAAAAAAAAATTGAACAATATAATCCAAGCATATATCATAAATACTATGATGTACATCCATCCATCCATCTTATTCCGCTCATTCGAGTACATACTGTATAAAATCAAAGCAAAGTATCTCTTATATTCTTAAAAATATAATGTAAAAATAATCATCAAAAAAATCAAATGCATGGGGAATTGTATAATATCATATGGCAATTACACATTCATATTCATGTACTGTAAATTTTCTGTCATTATTGGCCCTCGTAACTGGCCCTCGTAACGTAAGGGAAGCGTAACTGTGATGTGGCCCACGATGAATTTAAGATTGACACGCCTGAATTACACGTACTTTTGAGTAGAGCTGCAACAATTAATGATTAACAATGATTAATCCAGTTGTTTTCAAACGAGGGGGCATGCCCCCTAGGGGGAGCCCGGCGTTATGACAGGGTGCCTCAGTGCTACCACGAACACTTTTCAGTATTACCATATTTTTCGGGCGGGGGTCGCTGAAAGTCATTTTATCCCCAAAAGGGGGACGCTGCAAAAACACATTTTGGGAACCACTGGATTAATCTATTATCTAATTAGTCAACAAGCATTTTTGTATTCGATTTATCATTTTTTGTTTCATATTGTTTCATTTCAGCCTTAGTTGTCCATGAAAAAAGACATTTGGGTTTTAGGCAAAACAACAAATTCACACTTATTAACTTTGACTTTGGCAAACAGCGATTGACATTTTTGCCTTTTTTCTGATATGTTGCGGTCCAAACTAATAACTGTGTTTGGTCTATATTGATTTAATATGTTTAGGCCTAACCGATTACTGTAGAGCTCTAGAGATGCTGGAGCTTATGGGTTTCATGCCAGATTGAGATCATTAATTGGATGAAATAGTTCCATGGCTTGTTTTGCCTAAGGTTGACAATAAAGAAAGCTACGTTGTTGCTTATATTCAAAATACGACAAAATGAAAGTTGGGCTATCTCGTGTGTGTGCTCAGACACTTGAAAAATTAGGTGGAATATTGCTGTGCATCCGGTTATGGGAAGTGTGGGAAGGAGTATAGAGTGCTTATATCGGATATTTTAGATGCAGGCCCTTTCAATGCGATTTTTTTTGCTTGTTTTTATAGACCGGGTAGTCTACCAATATTGGATCGGGACACCCCTAATTGCTTGCTGTACTGTTTGTTTACGCAGTAGACGCGTGACCACATTTCGAGGCAGTGACACTGTACTAAATGTTCCGTCCTAAAAAAACCTGACTCTCTGGAGCACATTTTGTGTAGACTTCTGCTCACCCCTAATTCTGGTTGCTCTCAACATGGGACCAAAAAATCAATTAATTTAGCCTTTAAACATAACTGAATATGTTTTATTTATTTTTCTCAAACTGCTGCGCCTCCCTGTTTGTGTCGCTTGTAGCTAACCCAGCGTCATTTCCCCAGTATGACAGGTGAGATGCCAGACACCGTCCAAATCAAAGACAACCAGTTGAAGGTCCTGAAGGTGGACGATGCCGTCAACACAACTTTTGTCTGCGAGGTCAAGAACCGCATCGGCGTGGGCAGAGACCAGGTCACGGCCTTGGTTAGAGGTCAGTCAAATAAAGCAAAACCAGCACTGTATGTAGGCCAGTTTTTACAAATTTTAAGGCTGTCAATCGATTAAAATATTTACTTGTGATTCATTGCATTTTTTCCATAGTTAACGCATAATTAATCACAGTTGTCGCAGATAGAAAGATATTTTTATCTAAGTCTTTGTGCTAAGCAATTGGATATGCATATGTATACACAGGTTATGAAATGATTCAAAACAGTATAGTTTAAAAACAGAATGACATAATACAAATCAATGATTGCATTTGTTAATGTAGACATTAGTCTTGCATCACAGATAAAGAAACCAGTTGTATAAAAGTGGCATTCTTGCAGTATTTTTAAAAAAGCACACCATATCCCCAAGCATGCTGAAAGGCAAAAAACAGCACTACAAAAAAATTTGTAAAAGAATATCAACTTTGGAAATATGGGCAAGTACTATAGTCAAAAAGTAATATACAGTTAGAAATCCCCCTGTTTTTGCATGTTTAATGAGAGCAACCACTTTGACGTTACTTGAACACACCATCTTACATTCTCCCATGTGGTGTTGCATAAAGGTAAGATTTGATGACGTTATTAAGTTCTAGTGTGAAAATTTGTGCGGTGTACGTGCTGAAAAACAAAATTCTAGTACTGGTGGATATTGGGTCTGTATTCATTTAGTGCTTTTAATTAAATGTTGTTCCTGTCGTAGTTTGACACAGCAAACAAAATAAAACAGATGGCACTGCTATATGTATGTATGTATGTTTTGCTGATGCTGCTAATGCTATATACATCCATCCTTGCCTTCAGTCATGATCACATTGTCCTTGGCTAGGCCTGCAAGTAACTAGCAGCTTGTAACCCAGAGCTCGCGCTTCAAAACAAAAAATCAGCTGAGCGACAGCTCGAGACTAAAAACACAGTTTAGTTGGGATACTTGTATACCAGGGTACCACTGTATAAGTGACAATAAAAAAAATAAAAAAAAAACATCTTCACTCCAGTACCTCACTTCTCTCTGGCAGTTGACATACGCCGACTCAACTCAACTCCCAGCAACAGTAGTCGTTGTTACGAGAGCCAACTGCTGAGGCTTTTAAAATAAGCTTACCATTTAAAATACCCTGTTATTGGTCCATTTCTGCTCAAAATTTTTTCCGGCTTGTGACTCCACATTCACAGCTGCGTTTCCTCAAAGTACGGTGTAGGCCGAGGGTCAAACAGACCATGCGCATGTTAATGACGTTTAAAATATATATATATATATATATATATTGTGTGTGAAGGGGAATTTTCCATTAACATTGACAGCCCTAAAACATATATATTGTGGGTATTATCACTGCAGGCAATCGTTGTAAGTTGTAGCTAACAATACAAGAGCTGTTTTTTGCACAATATTTTTCCTTTTCTTCAGCCTCTTCTATTCAGCCACAGACGCTGAAAGCAGTACTAAGCTGCAAGTGTCATAACATAGTTTAAAGTGAAAGCATCACTTGACGATGAAACCGCACTTCACACAGGTTCATCATATTTTTTTTTTTATATGTTTGCAAACCCTCCTCTAAGCTGATGAACTACAACCAAACGCACTTTCATCACACATGCAACACATTCCTGGTGGGTTGAGCTTTCATGTAGTCCCCCAGGGATATACACACACATGCACACTTTCACGCACTTTTCTCTATTCTAAATACAGTCAGGTGTGTAGTGAAGGGTTTAGAAGGCCCAGCTGCTCTGTCCAGTGTGTGCGCGCACGTGTGTGTGCACGCGCGCATGACCTCCTCCTCCTATGTTCTACTTTTAATTGCATGACGCTTCCTCCTTCGCAAGTGCTTCATCGTGCCGTTTTCCCATTTAAAGTTTCTTCCATGCTTCAGTCGCGACTTGACTTCTTTATGTTTTTGCTCTATTTTATATATATTTTTAATGAGCCAAAAAGTTCAGCTTGTGAACGTAATGATAAAAAAAAAAATACGAAAAAAAAAGATAGCGGCCATCAGTGACTACAGGAGACTCTTAAGCAAAGCAAAAGAGAGCCGTTCTTTAATAAGAGGCAGCGCCTTGAAGATGAAGCAGCCATCTCTAGGAGAGATTCATTTAAAGACAAAATTGACTCAAGTGGATTTTTAGTGTTGTCTTGAATATCAGATTGTGTTAATAAGCTGCATGTGTGTACCTCCTACAGATCAATGGATTGTTGAGAATTCTGACGCTTTGTGTAGAAATAATTGCTGATTGATTACATCATCAAGCCGTCGAGGGAAAATGGAGTCCAATGCTTGGCTGCAACCAGCAGAGGCCCAGTTGATTTATTCTCCACTAGTTTGCTGACGAAGTATCTGCTATGGCCCAGATTCAACACAACTTCTCAAACGGGACACTTGAGAGAGTTTCTTGTGTCTTTGCCTCAATAGCGACCAGCTTCCACAGTGATCAGTTACTCATATCAAACTATCTCAATGTTGTACCTTAGTGGGATTATTGAAATGCTCTCCCCGATCGATTCACTCTGCACATTGGTAAAGTTAGTTTCATGTTGGTCGTTGGATATTTGTCTCCATTGCTCTTAACATGAAGTTGGCAGTTGGGTATCCGGCCCCATGTGTGTGCCAGTATGACTTGTGCTTTAATGCTTGTCAACGTAACCCAGCATTTTAGCTTGGCCGCTGACTTTGTGCAAGTTGTGTGTGAAATAAAGATAACAGCCATGGCTTCAAGAGGCACTCCATAGCTATCTCACTTAGACATAGTCAAAACACATTTTCAGTAGACATTGCATTTTTTGCTTCCAGCCTTCAAAATAAGAACGGCACACATCCTGTCTAACAGTGGTAAGAAAATAACAGTGTCATAAAAATAGCTTACTTTAATATAACTATTATGGTAAATACTTTTGAGAAATGCAAGTTTATTGCTTTTATATGATGTGTTCACGTTACTTTGCTATGTAATTAATGAAAAAATGGTCTCAAAAATGTTATCAGTAATATCAATTATTGACAATAATTTGTAGGACAATTATCGTCCAGCAAAAGTTTTTATCGTGACAGGCCCTGGCGTGCGTAAAACATGTTTTTTGTGTTTGAGGTTTTGGCATAATGTAAACTCGGGACGGAGCTGACTTCTGGTTTCTGTTTCCAAGCATGAACAAGCTGCTAACAAGGATGGTTTGTGGTATTAAGAACACAATTCGACTTACACTATGTATCAACACCACAAGATGCACAGCATACTGTATGCTAACCGGAAAATGCTGTAATTGTTTCCCTTGGTTATGTTAGCTCATAAGTAATTTGCCTTACATTTATTATTAATGTAAGAATGTAATGCAAATAATCACAAATGAAGAGGTACGTGCATCAGTGTGTGTATCCCATATACAACACTTCAGGTTTTGAACACATGCCACTTAAGATGTGGAACAATCAATACCTGCACACCTAACTGCCTCCTTCACTGCTCTCAGTGAAAGTAAAGGGTGGGGTGGGGGGAACTTGTCCGTCCAATGGAAGAGCGTTGCTTTTCTCGGCTCCTCATTGTGCTTTTCTACATCAAAAGAGCCCCCATGCCCTCCTTTTCAGCCTCTCCCTGTTTTTGTCCCCCACCCTCCCTTGTTGTTCTCCAATTCCCTCATCTCCATATGGTGCCACAGCATGCGTCACTCCTCCTGTGGGACCGCTCTGTTCCTGTGCAGCAAAAAAGGAAAAAAAAACGATATCGCCGCCTCCCCGCTGTGTGTAACAGGCAACGAGCAAAGCAAGATGTAAAAGTCCAGGGCGCGCAGGAGGGAGGGAAGATGGAGGCTTTTTATGGACTAAGAAGTCAGGGAATGTGCAGTCGGATGAATCAGTGCCAGCGTGCAATCCTCATTCGGGCACAGAGGGAAGGATGGAAAGAGAGGGAGGATGCTGAAGGCATTTAAAACTCCCATGGGAGTCTTGTGCTACTGCATCCTATCTAACAGAGCTATTGGCCTCCGCTATCTGTGGCTATATAGCGCGGGTTTGTCTTGTCTCCAAGCCTCTCAGAGAGGATCAGTCACCCTTTGCTGCTTCAGCTGCTGGCTGCTTCTCTTGTCATTTCACCAGCCGCTATCACACTCCTTTTTTTTTTTTTGTTACATTATCCCTCATTTCCCCTTCACCCCGCAACTTCTGGTTTCATTTGTAGCGTTAAACTTGCCACATTTCCACTCCAGTCTCTTGTGGTCCCATCACCTCCTTCTCACTTCTGGCTTAGAAAAGATGAGGAGCAAGGAAGCTCAATTTGGAGGCAGTTTCAGGAGTATTGTGAAGAGACTGGACTTCCAGTGTTGAACCAAGTAAAAGGAAATATGTGGCATGTCTACAGATGGGTACATCCCATAGCATACCAAAGCATCCATAGCACCATGCAGGCCAAGGTTTCTGATCCCGGCATCCAATCTAATATATGCTCCGAATCAACATTTTAAGACCAGTTGCAAAATTACAAGAATTTACATATAACATAACTCCTCCCCGAGCCACCACCTTATCGTGGTGGAGGAGTTTGCGTGTCCCAATGATCCTAGGAGCTAAGTTGTCGGGGGATGTCATGCCCCTGGTAGGGTCACCCATGACAAACAGGTCCTAGGGGAGGGACCAGACAGAGATTGGCTCAAAAGACTGATGATGCACAAGAACAATGGACTTCGTTTTCCCTCGCCCGGACGCAGGTCACCGAGGCCCCCTCTCTGAAACCATGGGGCCCGGTCGGGCACAGCCCGAAAAGGTAACGTGGGCCCCCCCTCTCATGAGCCCACCACTCGTGGGCGGGGCTGAAGGGGTTGGGTGCAAAGAGAGCTGGGTGGCGGCCGGAGGCAGAGGCCTTGGCGGTCCGATCCTCAGCTACAGAAGCTAGTTGTTGGTCTGTGGAATGTCACCTGTCTGGCGGGGAAAGAGCCTGAGCATGTGCGTGAGATGGAGAAATTCCGGCTAGATATAGTTGGACTCACCTCAATGCACAGCAAGGTCTCTGGAACTAGTTATCTAGAGGGGCTGGACTAAATTTTGCTCTGGTGTTGCCAGCAATGAGATGCGAAGGGCAGTGGTGGCAATTCTTGTTGCCCCCGGCTCCAAGCCTGCACATTGGCATTTAACCCAGTAAACGAGAGGGTAATTTCCCTACGCCTTAGGGGAAAGACGGGTCCTGACTGTTTGCGTTAATGCGCCAAACAGCAGTTCAGAATACCCACCCATTTTTAAGTCCTTAGAGGAAGTACTAGAGAGTGCTCCCTCGATGGATTCACTTGTTCTACTGGGTGACTTCAACGCTCATGTTGGCAGCGACAGTGAGACCTGGAGAGGTGTGGTTGGGAGGAACGCCCCCCCCCCGATCTTAACCCGAGCGGTGTTTTAGTATTGGACTTCTGTGCTCGTCACGGATTGTCTATAACGAACACCATGTTCAATTATAAGGGTGTCCACATGTGCACTTGGCACCAGGACACCTTGGGCCGCTGTTCAATGATTGACTTTGTGGTTGTAATCAGACTTGCGGCCACATTTTTTGGACACTCTGGAGAAGAGAGGGGCGGAGCTGTCAACCAATCACCATCTGGTGGTGAGTTGGTTTCGATGGTGGGGGAGGATGCCGGTCAGACCTGGCAGACGCAAAAGCATTATGAGGGTCTGCTGGGAACGTCTGGCAGAGTCCCCTGTCGGAAGGAGTTTCAACTCCCACTTTCGGGAGAGCTTTGAACATGTTCCGAGGAAGGCAGCAGACATTGAGTCAGAGTGGGCGATGTTACGTGCCTCCATTGTCGATGCGGCTGATCGAAGCTGTGGCCGTAAGGTGGTCGGTGCCTGTGATGATGTGGTCCTGTTGGCTTCATTGAGCCGTGACCTTCAAATCTCACTGGATCAGTTAGCAGCTGAGTGTGAAGTGGCTGGGATGAGAATAAGCACCTCCTAGTCCGAGTCTATGGTTCTCGCCCGGAAAAGGGTGGAGTGCCATCTCTGGGTTGGGGATGGGGTCCTGCCTCAAGTGGAGGATTTTAAGTACCTCACGGTCGTGTTCACGAGTGAGGGAAGGATGGAACGCGAGATGGACAGGCGGATCGGTGCAGCGTCTGCAGTGATGCGGACTCTGCACCGGTCTGTCGTAGTGAAGAAAGAGCTGAGCCAAAAGGCAAAGCTCTCGATTTACCGGTCGATCTACGTTCCTACCCTCACCTTTGGTCATGAGCTATGGGTAGTAATCGAAAGGACAAGATTGCGGGTACAAGCGGCCTAAATGAGTTTTTTCTGCAGGGTGGCTGGGCTCTCCCTTAGAGATAGGGTGAGAAGCACTGTCATCCGGGAGAGACTCGAAGTAGAACTGCTACTCCTCCGCATTGAGAGGAGCCAGATGAGATGGTTCAGGCATCTGGTTAGGATGCCTCCCGGACGCCTCCCTGGAGAGGTGTTCAAGTCATGTCCAACCGGTAGGAGACCTCGGGGAAGACCCAGGACACGTTGGAGAGACTACGTCTCTCAGCTGGCCTGGGAACGCCTCGGCATCTGCCGGCATGAGCTGGACAAAGTGGCCGGGGAAAGGGAACTCCGGGCTTTTCTGTTTAGGTTGCTGCCCTCGCGACCCGACCTTGGATAAGCGAAAGAAAATGGATGGATACATATTAAAGGTGTTGAAAGTGTTGTAAAAAGAAGTAATGGGAGTGTAACAAAAACAAAACCATTAAACTGAAATAGGCTGTTCACCAGCTGAGCAGAAACAACCAGAAACCCCACCTACAATAAAACTAAAATGTTCAAATAAGGACGCTGTAATAAGTAGCTACCCCATTCTTGTTCATCCCCTTACAATTGGGTTTGGCATACTTGATGCCAGTGTTTTCAGGAGGCTAGTGGGAATGTTGCTTCAGGCGATCAAGATGGCTATATAGAGGGCATCGACTGTCTGGAACTGGTGTCTTTTTTTGTAAACTTCTCAACCTTCAGGATTTTTTTTCTTACTGCGTCCAACCTCAACAGCAGTGGTGCATGGCAAGAAGCCTTGCTTATGAGACTGAAAGGGTACACTATTTTATGGCGCTTGCAGTGGTAGATAAGGCTGTTCTTCTCTTGTTGTTTAATTGTTGGGCAAGTGAATTTAAATATGTTGAATGAAATAGTAATAGGTGGATAAATACCAAAATATTGATAACACCTTTACATAAACCATACAAAGGTTTCTGATACTGGTATCGATTCTCATATAACTTGTCTGTCATGTAACATACTTGGGAGTTTTCAAGTAAAGCATTTGGAATCAGTCGCATCACATTATCTAATATCAGCTATGCTGTGTTGATAAGAATTACCATTTTAAAACCTCTAAACCAGAGCGCAGTGATTTGGGTCGAACATGTAGAATGAGTAGCGCAACTGACGTTTTAAAGTGCATGCAGAGGTAGCTATACTTTTTCAGTTGCTTCACCCGCCACTATT
>QODF01000278.1:756903-795301 GCA_024372805.1 Oostethus manadensis
AAAAAAAAAAAAGGCCACCAGCATGATATCACTCAAACCTTTTTGGCAAAATCCCAAGCCGGTAATGATAAAATATCACAGAGGACAGAATGCTTGAGCGCTGACATTTTCCAGCTTAAAGGTTAAGTGCGGAGATACTCTCAAACAATACTTTTTTTTTTTGCTTCTATTGATTGTCAAGTGATTAATATTACGCCTCTGCTCTTTGCAGTGAAAAACAGTTAGCATTGCTAATTTCTCACCACAAGTTCTGTTACTTTTACATTAACATGGTTGGATAATTGTCTGCTCCGCATGTAGCCCAATGTGTCTGTGATTAACGTTTAAACTTTCTTAGTGGCCGAGTTTCAAAGCAAATATTCAGATATACCATGTAATGTGTTGTCCTGCGCTTATTCCGAGAGGTTTTATTCTGTCCAAACATGCACATGGGGATAATCTTACATTGCTCAAAAGTCACCGGTGCCACTATTGATCCCATTTTACCACATTCATAAATGCAGAATATGGTAACCCCCTTCCAAAGGTGGCATATGGGTTAAAAGCTTGTCCAGTCAGTGCTTAATTGCTATGATAAGTGGTATTGTCAGAACAATTGTCTTCTTGTTAATGCAATGGAACCAATAGACTACCCTTGGCCACTGCCCCTGGTTCTGCTCTCTTCTCTCGCCAAGGCATTGTGCCTCCCCCCTGTGACTGCCTAATGATGCAAAGGCTTGTCATTATGCTCATCAGCCAGCATTTATCACATTCACAATCACTTACAAAACATTTTTCTTTGGTGGGTTGTCTATTGAAAAAAATGCTTTTTGCCAATACATTTTATATCTACAGTATATAAAGCAAGTTTATTCCCATTTTAAAAGGCCTTTTTATGCAAAAGTGTCTTTGATGGTGTTTTAATAGCAATGTGTCCCTAGAGCACTTTTTGCTTCACTTTTGGAAGAAGAGGCATTCGGTTGCTGTAGAAATCGGCCGCATGGGCATGATACCAACTCTGACCTTTGAAGGAGATATACAAGCAGGCTTTTCTACACGTCTTAAAATAAATATCTGTCAACTCTGTCAGCTACAGGCGTGGGAGTTGTCAGTTTCATCTGTTTATTTTCTCTGCAATTAGGCCATCGTTGCTTGATCTTGTTGTAAAAACGTGTCTAATGTTAGCACTGTAGCTCACATAGCTATCGCATAGTACCTTTTTTAAATGGTAAACATCCTTTTGCGAATGATTAGAGATTTTTACATCCTGTTCCCAAATGTGGACTCTTGTTTGGTGTTCTTGGGTGTTGGCAGGACCATACACTGCCACAACTTCCTGGCACCATCTCCTTGCCCTGGTGGTCACCAGTCTGGTCAGATACTGCTGTGGTAGAGCCTTCTACTCAACCAAGATTCATTGCCAATGTAGTTGCTTTGGTGACCTTAGAATTAACATGACGTTGTGAATGTGAAGTTACATTGTTGGCAGGACACACTATGTGACATAGTCTCTGATAAACACTGGTCTAGGATGGCCCAGTGTTGCCATCATGGAGGGTGGAGTTGGGGTCTGAGCACAGACTCTGTAGGTACAATCTGCCTGCATTGAGGTTGCATTCTGTGCTGGCAAGCAGTGATGGAGATGTCACGCCATAACATTGCCCTGCCTCCTCACCATGTTAATCAATCTTCTTTTTTTAATAAGGGCTTATTGTTTGCCAATGCTGTGCGCTTGGGAATGTGGGGGGAGTAATTAAAGAACTGGATGGAGAGTGGAGAAGGTGTGTTTCCTTTATCCATGCAGTCTTTGGGGAGAGGAGGCACATGAGGGAGAGTGGGATTAGGGGTAAATGATGCGCATTATATTTTCCCCGCCTATGTTATGGCCATTTCCTGCATCCCTACATCCATTTAATCTCCTTACTCCTTACTCCCTGCCCCTGTTGTTCCCCTCTCCGTCATTCCGCCCACCAGCAAAGCCCCAGAACTCGGCCTCCACCCTAACTGTAGATGCAGCCACCAAGTCAATGGTGGTGGCGCGCTGCGAGTCTCTCAACGGTCGACCCGAGGCGCAGATCCGCTGGGTGACCACAGTCAACGGCAACGCCACCACGTCGTCCAAGTCGGGTTCGGACAACACTGTGTCCATTACCAGTGAGTACCACCTGGTTCCTATGGCGGCGGACAACGGTAAAGACATCAGCTGTGTGGTGTCACACCGGACGCAGGCCACACCAGAAAGCTTCCCGATGAAACTTAAAGTTCAATGTAAGAGACACACACAGGTTCTGCTGGTTCAAGCCATTACAGCTTTTGGCTTGGAATGATTAATTAAATCTGTTGAACTGTGCGTTTTTCTGCTTCTTTCTGTCATTCCACTTCCCCAGATGCCCCCCAGGTGACAATAGTGGGTTATGACAATAATTGGTACATAGGTCGTACAAATGTTCTGCTCACCTGCCAAGCTACCGGGAACCCGGTTCCGACAATCGTCCAATGGAAAGCGTGAGTACCATCATGTCAGCTCTCGTCTCTCTCTTTTTGGTCTCCCCTTTGTTCCTTTTTCTCCTCACCCTTCATCTGAAAGTCTGCAATCACCACACCACCGAGCTGCAATCAGCACTTTTTATTATTACTGCTGCAGCTCTGTCCTCCGATTATGGAAATAGCCACTTAATTTCTCATAATGGCCTCTGTGACTTGAGGTTTAACCCTTCCATGTTGAACAACACAAAGTGACTCAAATTCCCTTCCTCCGCTTCTTGTTTTTCAGCCATTAACAGCAATGGGAAACAATTGGAAAGAACAGATCATTATATTTTGTAAATTATTTTTGAATTTGGGATAGTGTGAAAGGGACAAAAAATACTGATTATAGTAGTAGTATATTTGGATGACCTACTGTGTACTGTATACATGTAAATTGGTCTATTTACACCATAGGTGTCAAACTCATGGTCCGGTGTCCAGATCTGACCCGCTACATCGTTTAATGTGGCCCGCAAAGGCTTGGAAAAAATGTTCCAATAAATCACATCGTCATTCTTGCTAAATGTATGTTTTCTTTCAATAAAAAAAAAAAAATTGAACAATATAATCCAAGCATATATCATAAATACTATGATGTACATCCATCCATCCATCTTATTCCGCTCATTCGAGTACATACTGTATAAAATCAAAGCAAAGTATCTCTTATATTCTTAAAAATATAATGTAAAAATAATCATCAAAAAAATCAAATGCATGGGGAATTGTATAATATCATATGGCAATTACACATTCATATTCATGTACTGTAAATTTTCTGTCATTATTGGCCCTCGTAACTGGCCCTCGTAACGTAAGGGAAGCGTAACTGTGATGTGGCCCACGATGAATTTAAGATTGACACGCCTGAATTACACGTACTTTTGAGTAGAGCTGCAACAATTAATGATTAACAATGATTAATCCAGTTGTTTTCAAACGAGGGGGCATGCCCCCTAGGGGGAGCCCGGCGTTATGACAGGGTGCCTCAGTGCTACCACGAACACTTTTCAGTATTACCATATTTTTCGGGCGGGGGTCGCTGAAAGTCATTTTATCCCCAAAAGGGGGACGCTGCAAAAACACATTTTGGGAACCACTGGATTAATCTATTATCTAATTAGTCAACAAGCATTTTTGTATTCGATTTATCATTTTTTGTTTCATATTGTTTCATTTCAGCCTTAGTTGTCCATGAAAAAAGACATTTGGGTTTTAGGCAAAACAACAAATTCACACTTATTAACTTTGACTTTGGCAAACAGCGATTGACATTTTTGCCTTTTTTCTGATATGTTGCGGTCCAAACTAATAACTGTGTTTGGTCTATATTGATTTAATATGTTTAGGCCTAACCGATTACTGTAGAGCTCTAGAGATGCTGGAGCTTATGGGTTTCATGCCAGATTGAGATCATTAATTGGATGAAATAGTTCCATGGCTTGTTTTGCCTAAGGTTGACAATAAAGAAAGCTACGTTGTTGCTTATATTCAAAATACGACAAAATGAAAGTTGGGCTATCTCGTGTGTGTGCTCAGACACTTGAAAAATTAGGTGGAATATTGCTGTGCATCCGGTTATGGGAAGTGTGGGAAGGAGTATAGAGTGCTTATATCGGATATTTTAGATGCAGGCCCTTTCAATGCGATTTTTTTTGCTTGTTTTTATAGACCGGGTAGTCTACCAATATTGGATCGGGACACCCCTAATTGCTTGCTGTACTGTTTGTTTACGCAGTAGACGCGTGACCACATTTCGAGGCAGTGACACTGTACTAAATGTTCCGTCCTAAAAAAACCTGACTCTCTGGAGCACATTTTGTGTAGACTTCTGCTCACCCCTAATTCTGGTTGCTCTCAACATGGGACCAAAAAATCAATTAATTTAGCCTTTAAACATAACTGAATATGTTTTATTTATTTTTCTCAAACTGCTGCGCCTCCCTGTTTGTGTCGCTTGTAGCTAACCCAGCGTCATTTCCCCAGTATGACAGGTGAGATGCCAGACACCGTCCAAATCAAAGACAACCAGTTGAAGGTCCTGAAGGTGGACGATGCCGTCAACACAACTTTTGTCTGCGAGGTCAAGAACCGCATCGGCGTGGGCAGAGACCAGGTCACGGCCTTGGTTAGAGGTCAGTCAAATAAAGCAAAACCAGCACTGTATGTAGGCCAGTTTTTACAAATTTTAAGGCTGTCAATCGATTAAAATATTTACTTGTGATTCATTGCATTTTTTCCATAGTTAACGCATAATTAATCACAGTTGTCGCAGATAGAAAGATATTTTTATCTAAGTCTTTGTGCTAAGCAATTGGATATGCATATGTATACACAGGTTATGAAATGATTCAAAACAGTATAGTTTAAAAACAGAATGACATAATACAAATCAATGATTGCATTTGTTAATGTAGACATTAGTCTTGCATCACAGATAAAGAAACCAGTTGTATAAAAGTGGCATTCTTGCAGTATTTTTAAAAAAGCACACCATATCCCCAAGCATGCTGAAAGGCAAAAAACAGCACTACAAAAAAATTTGTAAAAGAATATCAACTTTGGAAATATGGGCAAGTACTATAGTCAAAAAGTAATATACAGTTAGAAATCCCCCTGTTTTTGCATGTTTAATGAGAGCAACCACTTTGACGTTACTTGAACACACCATCTTACATTCTCCCATGTGGTGTTGCATAAAGGTAAGATTTGATGACGTTATTAAGTTCTAGTGTGAAAATTTGTGCGGTGTACGTGCTGAAAAACAAAATTCTAGTACTGGTGGATATTGGGTCTGTATTCATTTAGTGCTTTTAATTAAATGTTGTTCCTGTCGTAGTTTGACACAGCAAACAAAATAAAACAGATGGCACTGCTATATGTATGTATGTATGTTTTGCTGATGCTGCTAATGCTATATACATCCATCCTTGCCTTCAGTCATGATCACATTGTCCTTGGCTAGGCCTGCAAGTAACTAGCAGCTTGTAACCCAGAGCTCGCGCTTCAAAACAAAAAATCAGCTGAGCGACAGCTCGAGACTAAAAACACAGTTTAGTTGGGATACTTGTATACCAGGGTACCACTGTATAAGTGACAATAAAAAAAATAAAAAAAAAACATCTTCACTCCAGTACCTCACTTCTCTCTGGCAGTTGACATACGCCGACTCAACTCAACTCCCAGCAACAGTAGTCGTTGTTACGAGAGCCAACTGCTGAGGCTTTTAAAATAAGCTTACCATTTAAAATACCCTGTTATTGGTCCATTTCTGCTCAAAATTTTTTCCGGCTTGTGACTCCACATTCACAGCTGCGTTTCCTCAAAGTACGGTGTAGGCCGAGGGTCAAACAGACCATGCGCATGTTAATGACGTTTAAAATATATATATATATATATATATATTGTGTGTGAAGGGGAATTTTCCATTAACATTGACAGCCCTAAAACATATATATTGTGGGTATTATCACTGCAGGCAATCGTTGTAAGTTGTAGCTAACAATACAAGAGCTGTTTTTTGCACAATATTTTTCCTTTTCTTCAGCCTCTTCTATTCAGCCACAGACGCTGAAAGCAGTACTAAGCTGCAAGTGTCATAACATAGTTTAAAGTGAAAGCATCACTTGACGATGAAACCGCACTTCACACAGGTTCATCATATTTTTTTTTTTATATGTTTGCAAACCCTCCTCTAAGCTGATGAACTACAACCAAACGCACTTTCATCACACATGCAACACATTCCTGGTGGGTTGAGCTTTCATGTAGTCCCCCAGGGATATACACACACATGCACACTTTCACGCACTTTTCTCTATTCTAAATACAGTCAGGTGTGTAGTGAAGGGTTTAGAAGGCCCAGCTGCTCTGTCCAGTGTGTGCGCGCACGTGTGTGTGCACGCGCGCATGACCTCCTCCTCCTATGTTCTACTTTTAATTGCATGACGCTTCCTCCTTCGCAAGTGCTTCATCGTGCCGTTTTCCCATTTAAAGTTTCTTCCATGCTTCAGTCGCGACTTGACTTCTTTATGTTTTTGCTCTATTTTATATATATTTTTAATGAGCCAAAAAGTTCAGCTTGTGAACGTAATGATAAAAAAAAAAATACGAAAAAAAAAGATAGCGGCCATCAGTGACTACAGGAGACTCTTAAGCAAAGCAAAAGAGAGCCGTTCTTTAATAAGAGGCAGCGCCTTGAAGATGAAGCAGCCATCTCTAGGAGAGATTCATTTAAAGACAAAATTGACTCAAGTGGATTTTTAGTGTTGTCTTGAATATCAGATTGTGTTAATAAGCTGCATGTGTGTACCTCCTACAGATCAATGGATTGTTGAGAATTCTGACGCTTTGTGTAGAAATAATTGCTGATTGATTACATCATCAAGCCGTCGAGGGAAAATGGAGTCCAATGCTTGGCTGCAACCAGCAGAGGCCCAGTTGATTTATTCTCCACTAGTTTGCTGACGAAGTATCTGCTATGGCCCAGATTCAACACAACTTCTCAAACGGGACACTTGAGAGAGTTTCTTGTGTCTTTGCCTCAATAGCGACCAGCTTCCACAGTGATCAGTTACTCATATCAAACTATCTCAATGTTGTACCTTAGTGGGATTATTGAAATGCTCTCCCCGATCGATTCACTCTGCACATTGGTAAAGTTAGTTTCATGTTGGTCGTTGGATATTTGTCTCCATTGCTCTTAACATGAAGTTGGCAGTTGGGTATCCGGCCCCATGTGTGTGCCAGTATGACTTGTGCTTTAATGCTTGTCAACGTAACCCAGCATTTTAGCTTGGCCGCTGACTTTGTGCAAGTTGTGTGTGAAATAAAGATAACAGCCATGGCTTCAAGAGGCACTCCATAGCTATCTCACTTAGACATAGTCAAAACACATTTTCAGTAGACATTGCATTTTTTGCTTCCAGCCTTCAAAATAAGAACGGCACACATCCTGTCTAACAGTGGTAAGAAAATAACAGTGTCATAAAAATAGCTTACTTTAATATAACTATTATGGTAAATACTTTTGAGAAATGCAAGTTTATTGCTTTTATATGATGTGTTCACGTTACTTTGCTATGTAATTAATGAAAAAATGGTCTCAAAAATGTTATCAGTAATATCAATTATTGACAATAATTTGTAGGACAATTATCGTCCAGCAAAAGTTTTTATCGTGACAGGCCCTGGCGTGCGTAAAACATGTTTTTTGTGTTTGAGGTTTTGGCATAATGTAAACTCGGGACGGAGCTGACTTCTGGTTTCTGTTTCCAAGCATGAACAAGCTGCTAACAAGGATGGTTTGTGGTATTAAGAACACAATTCGACTTACACTATGTATCAACACCACAAGATGCACAGCATACTGTATGCTAACCGGAAAATGCTGTAATTGTTTCCCTTGGTTATGTTAGCTCATAAGTAATTTGCCTTACATTTATTATTAATGTAAGAATGTAATGCAAATAATCACAAATGAAGAGGTACGTGCATCAGTGTGTGTATCCCATATACAACACTTCAGGTTTTGAACACATGCCACTTAAGATGTGGAACAATCAATACCTGCACACCTAACTGCCTCCTTCACTGCTCTCAGTGAAAGTAAAGGGTGGGGTGGGGGGAACTTGTCCGTCCAATGGAAGAGCGTTGCTTTTCTCGGCTCCTCATTGTGCTTTTCTACATCAAAAGAGCCCCCATGCCCTCCTTTTCAGCCTCTCCCTGTTTTTGTCCCCCACCCTCCCTTGTTGTTCTCCAATTCCCTCATCTCCATATGGTGCCACAGCATGCGTCACTCCTCCTGTGGGACCGCTCTGTTCCTGTGCAGCAAAAAAGGAAAAAAAACGATATCGCCGCCTCCCCGCTGTGTGTAACAGGCAACGAGCAAAGCAAGATGTAAAAGTCCAGGGCGCGCAGGAGGGAGGGAAGATGGAGGCTTTTTATGGACTAAGAAGTCAGGGAATGTGCAGTCGGATGAATCAGTGCCAGCGTGCAATCCTCATTCGGGCACAGAGGGAAGGATGGAAAGAGAGGGAGGATGCTGAAGGCATTTAAAACTCCCATGGGAGTCTTGTGCTACTGCATCCTATCTAACAGAGCTATTGGCCTCCGCTATCTGTGGCTATATAGCGCGGGTTTGTCTTGTCTCCAAGCCTCTCAGAGAGGATCAGTCACCCTTTGCTGCTTCAGCTGCTGGCTGCTTCTCTTGTCATTTCACCAGCCGCTATCACACTCCTTTTTTTTTTTTGTTACATTATCCCTCATTTCCCCTTCACCCCGCAACTTCTGGTTTCATTTGTAGCGTTAAACTTGCCACATTTCCACTCCAGTCTCTTGTGGTCCCATCACCTCCTTCTCACTTCTGGCTTAGAAAAGATGAGGAGCAAGGAAGCTCAATTTGGAGGCAGTTTCAGGAGTATTGTGAAGAGACTGGACTTCCAGTGTTGAACCAAGTAAAAGGAAATATGTGGCATGTCTACAGATGGGTACATCCCATAGCATACCAAAGCATCCATAGCACCATGCAGGCCAAGGTTTCTGATCCCGGCATCCAATCTAATATATGCTCCGAATCAACATTTTAAGACCAGTTGCAAAATTACAAGAATTTACATATAACATAACTCCTCCCCGAGCCACCACCTTATCGTGGTGGAGGAGTTTGCGTGTCCCAATGATCCTAGGAGCTAAGTTGTCGGGGGATGTCATGCCCCTGGTAGGGTCACCCATGACAAACAGGTCCTAGGGGAGGGACCAGACAGAGATTGGCTCAAAAGACTGATGATGCACAAGAACAATGGACTTCGTTTTCCCTCGCCCGGACGCAGGTCACCGAGGCCCCCTCTCTGAAACCATGGGGCCCGGTCGGGCACAGCCCGAAAAGGTAACGTGGGCCCCCCCTCTCATGAGCCCACCACTCGTGGGCGGGGCTGAAGGGGTTGGGTGCAAAGAGAGCTGGGTGGCGGCCGGAGGCAGAGGCCTTGGCGGTCCGATCCTCAGCTACAGAAGCTAGTTGTTGGTCTGTGGAATGTCACCTGTCTGGCGGGGAAAGAGCCTGAGCATGTGCGTGAGATGGAGAAATTCCGGCTAGATATAGTTGGACTCACCTCAATGCACAGCAAGGTCTCTGGAACTAGTTATCTAGAGGGGCTGGACTAAATTTTGCTCTGGTGTTGCCAGCAATGAGATGCGAAGGGCAGTGGTGGCAATTCTTGTTGCCCCCGGCTCCAAGCCTGCACATTGGCATTTAACCCAGTAAACGAGAGGGTAATTTCCCTACGCCTTAGGGGAAAGACGGGTCCTGACTGTTTGCGTTAATGCGCCAAACAGCAGTTCAGAATACCCACCCATTTTTAAGTCCTTAGAGGAAGTACTAGAGAGTGCTCCCTCGATGGATTCACTTGTTCTACTGGGTGACTTCAACGCTCATGTTGGCAGCGACAGTGAGACCTGGAGAGGTGTGGTTGGGAGGAACGCCCCCCCCCCGATCTTAACCCGAGCGGTGTTTTAGTATTGGACTTCTGTGCTCGTCACGGATTGTCTATAACGAACACCATGTTCAATTATAAGGGTGTCCACATGTGCACTTGGCACCAGGACACCTTGGGCCGCTGTTCAATGATTGACTTTGTGGTTGTAATCAGACTTGCGGCCACATTTTTTGGACACTCTGGAGAAGAGAGGGGCGGAGCTGTCAACCAATCACCATCTGGTGGTGAGTTGGTTTCGATGGTGGGGGAGGATGCCGGTCAGACCTGGCAGACGCAAAAGCATTATGAGGGTCTGCTGGGAACGTCTGGCAGAGTCCCCTGTCGGAAGGAGTTTCAACTCCCACTTTCGGGAGAGCTTTGAACATGTTCCGAGGAAGGCAGCAGACATTGAGTCAGAGTGGGCGATGTTACGTGCCTCCATTGTCGATGCGGCTGATCGAAGCTGTGGCCGTAAGGTGGTCGGTGCCTGTGATGATGTGGTCCTGTTGGCTTCATTGAGCCGTGACCTTCAAATCTCACTGGATCAGTTAGCAGCTGAGTGTGAAGTGGCTGGGATGAGAATAAGCACCTCCTAGTCCGAGTCTATGGTTCTCGCCCGGAAAAGGGTGGAGTGCCATCTCTGGGTTGGGGATGGGGTCCTGCCTCAAGTGGAGGATTTTAAGTACCTCACGGTCGTGTTCACGAGTGAGGGAAGGATGGAACGCGAGATGGACAGGCGGATCGGTGCAGCGTCTGCAGTGATGCGGACTCTGCACCGGTCTGTCGTAGTGAAGAAAGAGCTGAGCCAAAAGGCAAAGCTCTCGATTTACCGGTCGATCTACGTTCCTACCCTCACCTTTGGTCATGAGCTATGGGTAGTAATCGAAAGGACAAGATTGCGGGTACAAGCGGCCTAAATGAGTTTTTTCTGCAGGGTGGCTGGGCTCTCCCTTAGAGATAGGGTGAGAAGCACTGTCATCCGGGAGAGACTCGAAGTAGAACTGCTACTCCTCCGCATTGAGAGGAGCCAGATGAGATGGTTCAGGCATCTGGTTAGGATGCCTCCCGGACGCCTCCCTGGAGAGGTGTTCAAGTCATGTCCAACCGGTAGGAGACCTCGGGGAAGACCCAGGACACGTTGGAGAGACTACGTCTCTCAGCTGGCCTGGGAACGCCTCGGCATCTGCCGGCATGAGCTGGACAAAGTGGCCGGGGAAAGGGAACTCCGGGCTTTTCTGTTTAGGTTGCTGCCCTCGCGACCCGACCTTGGATAAGCGAAAGAAAATGGATGGATACATATTAAAGGTGTTGAAAGTGTTGTAAAAAGAAGTAATGGGAGTGTAACAAAAACAAAACCATTAAACTGAAATAGGCTGTTCACCAGCTGAGCAGAAACAACCAGAAACCCCACCTACAATAAAAATAAAATGTTCAAAAAAGGACGCTGTAATAAGTAGCTACCCCATTCTTGTTCATCCCCTTACAATTGGGTTTGGCATACTTGATGCCAGTGTTTTCAGGAGGCTAGTGGGAATGTTGCTTCAGGCGATCAAGATGGCTATATAGAGGGCATCGACTGTCTGGAACTGGTGTCTGTTTTTGTAAACTTCTCAACCTTCAGGATTTTTTTTCTTACTGCGTCCAACCTCAACAGCAGTAATGCATGGCAAGAAGCCTTGCTTATGAGACTGAAAGGGTACACTATTTTATGGCGCTTGCAGTGGTAGATAAGGCTGTTCTTCTCTTGTTGTTTAATTGTTGGGCAAGTGAATTTAAATATGTTGAATGAAATAGTAATAGGTGGATAAATACCAAAATATTGATAACACCTTTACATAAACCATACAAAGGTTTCTGATACTGGTATCGATTCTCATATAACTTGTCTGTCATGTAACATAATTGGGAGTTTTCAAGTAAAGCATTTGGAATCAGTCGCATCACATTATCTAATATCAGCTATGCTGTGTTGATAAGAAATACCATTTTAAAACCTCTAAACCAGAGCGCAGTGATTTGGGTCGAACATGTAGAATGAGTAGCACAACTGACGTTTTAAAGTGCATGCAGAGGTAGCTATACTTTTTCAGTTGCTTCATCCGCCACTATTCATGTTTTTGTCTTTTTCTTGCTTTTTTAAACATGAGTGCACATTTCCCACTTGGTTTTTGCGTGTTAAACTTGTCACCTTTGCACTTTCCAGAATTTTCCTTCTCTTAAGTCCTGGCAAAAGATGAGGAGGGCGGAAGCTGAAATTGCAGGCAGTGTAAAGAGATTTTTGACTTCACTTCAATTTGTGATTTTCCTGGGCAAATCAAAATGCATTTCACCGTTGATACCAAAGGTTCGTCCTGATACTGGTGCTGGTTCAAGTGAAATGAGATGGTAGTTTGAGCTGGCGAAGAATGTGGAATGTCCCCAGATGGTTTTGCAGTAAGAACCAGCAGACACTAATGAGGAAGAGAGTTTAACGAGGTGGACGAACAGTTCACTATTGCCTTTGCCATCATCCTTCATTCCACTTCCTCCAACTTATGGTTCCTAGCGTTTGTATTCATTCCCCTGTAATCATCTTACCTCCATCACCTCCATCACCACACTTATTCTTACTCATAGCAAAAGATCTCAATTAAACCCTTGAGATTTCAGTTACACTATTTACCTCACACATACACGCTACCAAAGAACACTCCAATTACTTGGAGGAAAACATTTCTAAGTGTAGCTTCAAATTACTTTCTCCAGTACAATGCTGTTCAACTGATGTTCATGAGGGTATCGTACCACAGTGTGTTCCAAACACTGTTTTCATGCAGTCAGAGGAAGTAGTAAGGACTCCACCTGTGTGAATTAGTTACACCGACTGCCAAAGACTTGATTATTGTCAGTTTCTGCTTTAAATTGACCCATTTTGTGGTCCCTGAAACCTTTTTGTACATTTCTGATATATGTATTATTTTTCAGTTTTGGGTAACCTTACCTTTTTTTTTTTTTGAAACCTCTGGCACTTCACCACGTACCTTTGTCGCATTTCAAGCTATTTATTGGACTTGAACAAGAGGTGCGTGCGTGCGTGTGTGTGTGTATATATATATATATATATATCTAATCTATTATTTGCATTTCCATGAAGGAAATAAGTATTTGATCCGTCAGCAAGATCTCTAGCTCCAAAGTGGATCTTATACAGGTAACGAGCTGACATTGGGAGCCCTCTCAGCTCGTTACCTGTATAAAAGAGACCTGTCCACAGAAGCAATCAATCAATCCAGATGCCATAATCTGCACCAAGACCAAAAAGCTTTCCAAGGATGTCAGGGACAAGATTGTGGTCCTACACAAGGCTGGAATGGGCTACAAGACCATCGCCATTTGGTGACAACAGTTGGTGCAATTATTCGCAAATGGAAGAAACATAAATTAACTGCAATCACCTTCGGTCTGGAGCTCCATGCAAGATCTCACCTCGTGAAGTTTCAATGATAATCGAAACGGTGAGGAATCAGCCCAGAACCACTTGGGAGGAACTTGTCAATGATATCAGGGCAGCTGGGACCATAGTCACCACAAAAACAGGTGGTAACACACTACGCCGTGAAGGACTGAAATCCTGCTGTGCCCGCAAGGTCCCCCTGGTCAAGAAAGTCCATCTACAGGCCCGTTTGAAGTTTGCCACTGAACATCTGACTGATTCAGAGGAAGACTGGGTGAAAGTGTTGTGGTCAGATGAGACCAAAATTGAGCTCTTTGGGATCAAAGAGGAGGAATGCTGCCTATGACTCCAAAAACACCGTCCCCACCGTCAAATACGGAGGTGGAAACATTATGCTTAGGGGGTGTTTTTCTGCCAAGGGGACAGGACAATTGCACCGCATTGAAGGGAGGATGGATGGGGCCATGTACCATCAAGTGTTGGGTGAGATGGGTCGTGATTGGGTATTCCAGCATGACAATGATCCAAAACACACGGCCAAGGCAAGATTGGCTCAATAAGAAGCATATTAAAGTCATGGAGTGGCCTAGTCAGTCTCCAGACATTAATCCCATTAAAAATCTGTGGAGGGAGCTGAAGGTTGGAGTTGCCAAACATCAGCCACGAAACATTAATGACTTTGAGAGGATCTGCAAAGAGGAGTGGGCCAAATTCCCCCGAGATGTGTGCAAACCTTGTGGCCAACTACAAGAAACGGCTGACCTCTGATTGCCAACAAAGGTTTAGCCACCAAGTACTGAGGCACGTTTTTCCAAAGGGATCAAATACTTATTTCCTTCATGGAAATGCAAATTCATTTATAACTCTTTTTGAAACGCATTTTTCTGGATTTTTTTTTTTGTCATTGTTGTCTCTCAGTGTTCGCATAAACCTACCATTGAAATTATAGACTGATAATTTCTTTGTTACCCTCACTGTATATATATAATTGAGATTTTCAGATTGTCCAATAATGGGGAAAAATACAAAATATGCAATAACTGATAACTGGAAGTGCATGAGGAAGTTTTTTTTTTTTGGATCAGATGGTCACTTAACATACTATATACTGTACAACACATTAGCAACAGACCCAATGTTGTAATATTTGCAAGGAACAAATTGCTCAACTAACATTTAATACCGCTGATGAGTTTAGTTTTTCTTATGTTGATTATTGTTGCAGGTGCTTGTTTGTGACCCTATCCTAATTAGAGACCACAGCGGTTATTTGCTTTTGTAAAACATGTACCTGGAATATCTGCTGTGAATTCAATATAGATGTTACTAGAAGTACTTCCTCCCTTAGGTCCCCAAATGGTCCCTTTTGTAAAAGTCAAATAAAAAAGGTAGTTGGAACTAATGAAGAATGTGTAACGACTCCAGATGGGTTTGGTAATAAAAACGCGTGGATACTAATGTGGAAGCATGTAGACAAACAGGGCTGAGAGAGGCCGACAGGCGTGAAATGGGCAGCACCTGCTACATAAGCAGATCCTCACCCCTCCTGCACACCCTTGCAGACCACAGCTGCATGACACGCTCCCATGAGTGTACACACCAGGATGCTTGTGCGTCCTCCCCCTTGTCCTGTGCACCTGCAGGCGGGGATGAGGCATGGTTGTTCTCTCATCTTGGATCTGGATGCTTAGTCACACAAACAGATCCCAGCCTCTGCTTCTTTTCCTATTTATCTCTCAGGGGTCATTTTTTTGAAGTTATCTATTTTTCATTCACACTCACTCCTTATCGCTTGCAGGTTGTCTTTCAGCCTTTGAGAGTCTGGCTCTGATCCCGGTGCCCCCCCCCCCCCTGCATTCCCGTCTCCCGCTCCCTGCCATGCCAGGACTTTCTCCCCCTATTTTAAGCTTCACTCTTAAATACCAGTAGCTCTTCCTTAATCACAGCTTAGTGGTCCCCATCCATCCTTCATCCATCCCATGTGTTCCGCTCGTGAGCCCCCCACCCCGTCCTTTATCTTAGAGTGTACAGTAATCCTTCATTTATCACGGTTAATTGGTTCTAGACGCAAGCGTGATAACTGAATTTCAGCAAAGGAGGATTCATTATTTATGAATATAATATTTTTGTAGTGAGAGCATAAAAAAACTTGTTGGGCCCTTACATTATTGGAAAACCCATACAATCACCTTTATACTCATGTTACCCACTATACTGTAGTAGGCATAAGAGTAAACAAGCCATCTAAGACATAAGTAGGACTCATGCTCGTGTGTGTTACTTAATGTGTAGGAGGAAGCAGAACTTGTTTTATTCTACCCCGTCTCCATCTTAACAATTACTGCTTTGTTCGCGTCCTGTGTTTAAATGTCACCATTTCCTAATAGGGAGAGCAAATAGTAGATAAATTGTAGCAACTGATGATAGCTTATGCAGTGAAAAAGAAATAAGTGTGGAAAATATGTAAATAAAATAAGGAGATAACAAAAAATTACAATAAATTGAGGTTAAAGGTAGATAAATTATTATATAACACATTTAAATGAATTCAGGATTTATTTTAAGCAGTATCTTGACTATTTAGTCATAACAGAAATAAATACTGTACATACAGTCCAAATAAATCACAAATCTAATCCTATGCCGCACTCGCTCACTGGTGGCTCCGTTTGCATAATAAAAACATTTCATTCAGTTCTTCTTGCAAGTGATAAATGACAGCCGGCACAATAGAAATACCCCAAATAAGCATCAGCATAACGACTCCAAATAAAACATAATCCACAAAGTCAGGGAAGTAGCTGCAACAGCAGAATAGAAGTGACGGTACACGCAAACAGACCGAAGCACGAATGCTCAATGTAAGCTCAATGTCCAGCATTGTTTGATTGGTCGAGTGTGAGTACGCCCTTAGTCCCGTCCGTGCTACTGTACAGTGATGACTCAAAAAGTTAGATGACCCCGTCTGAATGTGCACACATACTCTGAGGGGCTTTCTGCTCATCTGGAAATAGACGTCCTCTCGAGTCGGTGCATCTTCCAACCCTTCTTGCTTGGGAGTCCTCTAAGAAGACAGTGCAAGGGCAAAAGAGGGCTTGATCATCTTTCTCCTGCGGGTGTGTGTGTGTATACTGTATGTACGTATATATAAATATATATATATTTATATATATATACACACACACACACACAAACACACACGTGTATATGTTTGTCATGCAAAAATGGCCACAGCAGGCCTGGTGCAGCCAAGTCCCCCTGCAGCGTCACGCTGGCTCCCTGCCCACCGCCCTTTAGCACACATGCACACGCCCTTGTTCGATAACTCCACATGCTGACAGTGAATACTTGCAAGCGACGCTAGAGGTGCGGTCCGAGCTTGCCATCATGAGTACTTTTTGGGCTTACTTCCGCTCCATCTCTCTGATTACTCTCGGTCCCTCAGCGCTTATGATCGCGCTGGACATGCCTTCAGAAGAAGCAGGCTCCTTTTTTTATGGTGTGTATGTTGTTTTCTCAGCTGCCCCCCCTGTTAACAACACAGCATACATATTGCAGCAATTCTGCTGGCTCATGCAACAGCATGTGTTTCCATCATGTCCTCTCCCACTAACCTACTTATTTTACTTCCATTGTCGCCATGTTAGGAGGCGTATGTCTGCACAGGGAGCCCCCTGACGACTCCATTACAGCGTTCTCTTGAATCTTTAAAGTGTTGTCTCAAAAACAGTATGAAAAAAAAAAAACGACATTCACAAACGCATTTGCAACAAGACTTTAGAGAGAAAGAAAGGCCCAAAGCCGACCCACAATAAGGTTTTTCCTCAATGGAAGTTTTTCAATTCTAAAGTTCTTGCTCGTGTTCTTTATGTACAAGGTGTGTGGTTCTAAACCTGCTCCAGTGTTTAAAATAACACAGCTACTGACGTGACGTGGTCTGCATACAGCATTAGCAGAGAACAGTTTGAAACTAGTATTTGTGAAGTGAAAGTCATGAGAAACATTATGAATGCACACTGCCGAGTTATGAAATAGACATACACTATGCAGTCGTCCCCTCACCACATCGCGTTTGAATTTTGGGGCTTCACTTAATCTTTTGTGCTGTTTTGTGGTTGGATAACGCCTATTAGTAAAAAAAAAAAAAAAAAAAAAAAGCATATATAAACAAATTCTACGCATTTTTGCCTAAAATAAGTACAGTATCTTTAAGCATAAAAGTGAACTGAAATCCAAATATAAGGCACTAGGAAGACTCATTGAAATTGTGGTGATATGCAGTATTCTACACTGGTCAATAGGTGCCTCTAATGTTAACAGTACTAGTTGTGCGGTGAAACATTCAAGTGGCAGATTTCCTCCCAGGTAATGATAATCATAATCAAAATAATAACACACTTACCCTTTATAACAATACACTTACCCGGTAAAAAATACATAACGCTTTTGCTTACGGCCTTCCTTTTGACAAGAAAAGTAAACAAAGGTATGAACTGAATAATTCAGTGTCCTGTTATCTAGCCTTTATACTCAGTCCAAGAGGACAATATTTAGCTTTATTCCTGTTATGCACCTTGAAATTGCTGCTAAACTGTATAGTTTGCACTGATCTAGTTTGGTAGACACTTGTTTGTTATCAATAAATGCACCATACAATTTGAGACAGGGGTGTTTATGTATGTGGGTTAGAGTTTGTAGCTTTTTCTACTAGACTGCTGAATTTAATTATGTCGTCATGTCGTGGTTTAACCCAAAAATATTGTGGTACCTTCTAAGGTTCATAATTGCACAACACTAGGGACAGTTTCCAATTGATCATGACATAATAGTGTAACAAACAGAAGTGCAGAGAACATGCATTCCCATCGTGGAGTTCAGGACGCGAAGCAAAGGTGTTAATTCAACATAACTAGCCACTACTACACTACTAACTTTTTTTTTTTTATAGATACAGGCATCCTTCCGCTGAGTTAGTTTATTTGTAATCAGAATCATAAAGTTGCATCTCCGTGTGTAGCTTTAGACGCCTGTTCACCACTTAATCTTTGCCGCATGGCAGCAGCAAATCAGGATAGAGTGTAATGTCATCTGACTAATCTAATCTACAAAGTGACGCCTATGCCAACCACCTGTAGCTCGGGATCGAGGGCACCCCCGGTCTATTGATTATAAAACTTTGATATGTGTATTACATGTACTGTGTGCTCACTTGTCTGTCTTAGCATTTTAAACACAACCCATAGGGCGCCACAAATGCCCTTTATTGCAAAGAGTGTTTGTCAAGTGCAATTAGCAGTGTGAGGAACGTCAAATCAGTCCGACCTATGGTGGGGGGGGGGGGGTCGCACGTGTGGTGTATGTACCTGTAAAAATAACAAACCAGGCAACGCAGTCAAGGTGTGTGTTTTCACAAATGTTCACCCTTTTGTGTGCAGCCGTTTAGGAGTACAACAAAGCCATGAGCTACAGATACAGTTTCATGAAAATCACTGGTGGTGTTTTTGTGTCATCCTGCTAACTAACTAACACACAAACCACCAAACAAAGACGAAATTCCGCCTAGATGTGCATAGAGCAGTATCTGGTGCAGATTACTGTCACGTTGCATGTACGGAAGCTTCTCAGACCCTGAGGTGCTAATGCATTTCTTGTGTTCTTTTTTTGCAAGTGGATGCCCAGGGCAAACTGTCGCTGTGGTGTGCGTGAATTGCAATGTTTAGCGCAGCTCAGAGAGCAAGGGAGAACGCTCTTTTGGTGGCGGGGAGTTGAAGGGAATATGGAAAGAAAAAGGAAAATATACCTACAGTAGATGAAATTATTAATTTCCCTCCCGGGGGGCTTACGTTGAAAGCCGAGCGCGGCACAAGGGGAAACGAGTGAGGAGACGGAACATGACAAAAATGCAAAGGTAAATTAAAGATGGCAGGAAAAATGGGGTTAGAGGAAAGAGACATCTGGTGAAGTGGATGCAGAGATGGAGAAAATGGGATGTGGAGGAGCGCTGAGGCAAAATAAAGAGGCGCAAGCACAGGTGTCTGACGGCCAATTTGTTTCTTGACAATAATCAGCGTTACTGGACCAATTCTGTTTGCTTTTTTTTTCGCTTTACTTTTATCCAAATGGCGTCACATCACAAATGACAAAGACAACAAGCGGAGTGGTTTTGTCTAACAGCAGCGACTGGTTAATCCGCTGCAGTGTCTTGTGAAAAAAGGAAATGAAAGCCAGAGCAACAGAGGATGCGGAGTGCTGAACTTTTAGCAAAGGACTTTTTCATCATTTTTGCGAAGGAGGGAATGGGTTTGAAACATGTCACCCGGAGTCTTTCTGCTTTTCATTGTGTCTCCTAATCTCAACGACGACGGAGGCAGCAGCTTTCCCAAAGAGAAGACCGCGTTCCTTCATTTGATGTTTTGATAATAACATGCATTATGTGAGGCTCCCACACTATTTGATTAGGAATGAGTTTTTTTTGCTGCACTGGGTATCCATCAAAACATGGAGATAAAAGTCGTAGCTTGATGATTACTCCTGAATAAAGTTTTCTCCTAGTAAGAAAAGTAGCATTGGCTGGGCGTGCAGCATAAGCCTGCTAACCCCATTTAAATTAGCCTACTCACCATGTAGATGCCATATAATCATTTCCATTAAAGCTGAACGATGGATCATGTGTACATATTTCATTTATAAACAATCACATTACTATTAGAATTCAATAAATCACAGAATCCATGCTTTCAAGCTAACTAGTTAGCCTCTCCAATTTACTTATTCTAAACTTAAGGTGTGTCATATTTTGTGGGGAAGAAGCCAAAAACGCACCACTTCCACACGGAATGAGAGAATAACCTTTTTTTTTTCCCCCTGCACATGATCTCAGCCTTGGCATGTTGGCTGGGCTTGGCTGGCTCAGTAGCCAGTCTCCATGCAGTGTGAAAGGTAATGTAATATAACGTCATGCCTCATAACATTACTGATAGGCCATAGTCAATCAGGAAGCAACATGATATAGCCAGGGAGGAATATTTCAACCGCGATATAGCGACGAACGACGGTAAATCGGCCCCGTCTCCACCCACTGAGACAAGAGATTGCATGGCTGAAAAAAGGGCTTACTTCGTTCATGCCTTTCTATGGAACAAACGCTAAAGCGCTGAAAGCAATGCACAGAGTGAGCTCTCTGTGGCAGTATGGTGAGGCTGGCAAAGTTATCAAGTTCATTTGTATTTATTGTGTGATTGATTACTTTATCGCCCCAGGCCTAGTGCTCACGAGACTTTTTTTTCTGAACAAGATATCAGGTTTTATTTAGTGACACGCCTATTTATCTTGCATAGCATTACATTAGTGATTTCTCTGCTGTTAGGTGAATCATCTAGCTATGTAGGTATGTAGTTATATTTATGTTTACAGGGTGAACTACACCCTGTATCAAAAAGCGGCTCAAGTAACATTACCCCTGTGGGTGAATTACACCCTGTATCAAAAAGCGGCTCAAGTAACATTACCCCTGTAGATTAGCCTATCAACTATGCAGATGGTATTTATGGGGGGAAATTAAACAGCTACTAATAACAGCAAATGAGAATGAAAACATGTTTACAAGTATGGCTATTGTCTTCACAATCACCTCAATTCTAGTAAGTACTATGTTGTGAATGTTTTTATTTGTAGGTGCTTCCTACTGAAATTAAATGTGAGTTGAAAGGTAGCAATGTGCAAACAATATACCGTACCGATCAACAGTTTGGAGACACTTTTGCATTGTATTGAATAAGAAAGTTTGTCCAAAGGTTAGAGAGAGACTGCTTGAAAACACTCCCGCATGCCGCTTCATTTACATTCAGAAAAAGAGGCTTACTTGTTCAAATGCTTGCAGCTTTAGAAGTCATGGCCTGTTTGTTTTGCTATTTGAATTCCTCTGCTTGACAATGGCGTAAAATCCAGACAGGCTAGGGTCAACCCCCTGACGGTGGTGGCGTTAGCGCCCGCTGATAATGGCAAGTGGACAATGGTCGTTGGGTTGCATGCGGGGGCAGCTGGCACCGTCCCCCCCGAAAAGCACAGAGAGCCCTAAACTCTTGGCACATGAAAGGGCATTCTGTGCCAAGTCATCGCACTGTTGTGGTGATTCCAGTAGGCTTTACTAGCCTGCTAGCACACTCTAGTAAATCTCCTGTTTGAGTGCCAATTGAAAGGGCTCTGTGGTGCCAGATATTACAGAAAAGGGGGGAAAAAAAGCATGACGGTGGATGTTCTCTATCTCGGTTCTCCTGACCTAAATCACAGCATGCTGATAGAGATCAGAAGATTATATTTACTTAAGGCAAGGCGCTGTGCGGCTTTGAACTCCGCTTGTATATTTATGACATTCCCTGCGCTCCTATTCTACATGGTGCATTTCTACTGTCAGAAGCAGGTTCTACCAGGTACTATTTTAGTACATTTAAGGATACATGTCTAGAGCCCGTTTCACACATAACCCAGAGAAGATTACCCCACCTGTGCGCACCTGCAGCACGGCACCATGAAATCTGATGCAATACTTGCCGACCTGCAAAAAATGATTCTAACACAACAAGGCTGCTTGAGCGTTTTAAGTCCACACCACTGTCATGGCATTCCTCTACACCAGAGGTGTCCAAACTGCAGCCGGGGCGGCTGTTTTTTAAAATTATTATTTATTATTATTTAATATTATTGAACTAGAAAACTTAAAAACAGAAAACGGTAAAAATGAAAATATTTGCAGTAATTTTAGAAGAATAAAGTGAAAACATTAATGAGAAAAGTCAAAATGTTGGCATTTTAGTAGCATATAGATGAATAATATATTATATGGTAATATGATTTAATGTATAATAATATTATGGGAATAAATTGATGATATTGCAAGGAGAAAATGTACTAATTATTTTAAGAAGAAAGTGGAAAATTGCAACGTTAAAAAAAAAAACTGGGGGGATAAAGGAGCAGAGGTCAAAGTTGATAGTGATAATTGGTTTTTTTTACCTGTTTGTCAAAACTGATGCTTTTTTTCTTGAAATACCCAGCGGTGTGAAAAATTCCCAATTATATTTTCTGCATGATGGTCAGATTTTCACAAAGTACAATATACCAAATACCTACAGTGCCGGCTGTTCGAGGCAATAAACACATGCTAATGTTAGCCTTCTCTGTTGCAGCGTTGTGCTCAACGCCACAGTCTCCTCTGGGGTACAAATTGTCTTCAAGGCAAAGAGGCAAACACAGGAGAGACCTCTCTCCTTTAATGTTTTTGTTAGCGTGCCGTTAATTCAGGATGTAGTATGTTTTTTTGTTTTTATTAACCAGTTTTCAGTGGGAAAACCAAAAGAGCAAAGCATAGCTAGTATCACAGTGAAGTATTGGATAACATTTTTCAAATTTGTTTTGTACAATGTACAATTGTGAAATTGAAAACGACCGGGATCAGAGGAGAGCTTTTTCTGGACAATGAAGTATTTGCGTGTACAAAGAGGTAAAAACAGGAAGCCCAAATTGCCCTCCATTGTTTGCATGTCTTTCCGACTGATGTGTTGAAGGCCGTGTGGATTTTGTAGTACAAATTTGAAGTAAGGAACCAAGTATAACTTTAATCTGAACACTGCAGTATTATACTCCACAGTCTCCTTTTTGTTGCAGCATTTCTGGCTTCTTTTTGGATAAAACGTGTCTTTTACCTGGTGGCCAAACTGCGATTCATGGCTTTGTTTTGTTTTTTTTAATCGGCCTGCAGCACATCAGCAGTAATTTTACAAGATAAAGTCAAACTCATTAAAAAAAACATTTTAATCAGAAAAAGTCAGAATTTTAACATTGTATTATGAGGGGATTTTTTTTAAATAATAAAGGTAAAATATGAACCAAAAAATGTAATATTATGAAAAATAAAAAGTTCATACATTTTTGGAAAATTAGGTTGCAGAAAATGTTATGTTACAATAATTGTAGAGAAGTAAAAACATTGATAAAAAATTAAAAATCGATGAGAAGAAAATGAAGAACAAGAAGAAAGTTGAAATCGTTAAGGAAAAAAATCAGCAGACATGGAGGAAAAAGGCTATAATTATAAGAAAATAGAAAATTTAAACAAAAAAATCCTATTCTAACGATGAAATGTCACCTATCTACAAGACTAACTTCATTAGGAAAAATTGCATTTTAGTAGCATAGAGTTGAAATGTTGAGGGGAAAAATAAATTTTTTTGTGAAGTTGTAATATAAGAAACAAACAGAACAAAATAAAATTGTAATTTTTGGAATATTAAATCTGGGAAAAAGTTATGTTATGGGAACATATTCAAAATATTATGGTAATGGTTTCATTTTATTTGACCACGCATACCAGTTACGTTAGAATACATCACATAATACAATTCCCATATGCTGGGAATACGAAAAGACAAATTTCCAAAGATTATTTAAGAAAAAAGTTAAAATATTTGCAAAATGAAAAAAATAGCAAAATTGGGGGAAACGAGGAGCAACCTATATCACTTTTTTTTGGAAATATATAACTTGTGTGTTGCTGTACAAAGTGGCCGCTGCATGCTTTCATTTTTCTTTATGTGGCTTACCCTGGAAAAAGTTTGGACACCTCTGACCTAGACAAACTACGAATATAGGAGAGCCTCGTTGTTTTTGCAATATCTCATACCATTTTGACGATTTTGGTCACTGCAGCATCCTGCTCAGCGTTCTCCATTTTGCTAAGAAGCTCGGTTTTCCTGCTGCTGTCAGATTCCTCTTGGATAAAAAGTGTCAACTTTGCGTGGCTAAGGAGGCAAATACATTGCTAGCGTTGTCTTGTGTTGTGAGTGATGGGTTCAATGCAGAGTTGTTCTTGCAGTTTCCAGGTCCAGTACTGCTTTGAGACCCCTCCAAATTGAGGCGCGTAGGCGCTGTGCGGTGGAAAAGTCCAAGTTAATGGCATTAGTTTTGTTTTTCAGCAAGTTCACACTGGGGCTGGCTATTGCTCGCAGCACTCCAATGTAATGTTTAGTGTCTTTGCTGTCAAGGGGCCCCCTTTTTCCTCTCAAATATTGCGTTGCTCTGGCGACGGATGGTGGAGGAAAGTAGGAGTTCAGAGAGAGGGAGTGGAGACTGTACGGCTGACAAGTCATACGGGACGCCTTCACAGCTCTGATTTAGACACCGTGTGCGCTTCACGCGCTCGTAAGAAATACTGTGGAGTGAATGTCAGCGGCCTCGCCTGTTGGGACTCAAACCCACGTAGAATCTAAGAGGCTTCTATTCTATTCTTATTACGGCGCTCCACAATAAAATGGGCACTCATGTTGGGGTGCGGTGGCTCCATGCCGTGATCTTGCTTCAGTGCCTTCCAGGAGGGGCTGTCATTTTGCTGCATCACTCTGTCACTCACTCACTTCTCCACCCTCCTTTTTCACCTCCTCCTCTTCTTCATTTAACTCCCACCCTCCACTGCTCCATTCATCATTATCCTCCCCCGCATGGCCTCTCTCTCCACCTGTTCCGCTGCACACACACACCATTTCCCTACCTCCCTTTCTAGTTCCATGCCCTGCCGCCGCCGCCACCGCCATCACATCACCCTGCTTTGTGATTTGTAGCCGCAGCCTTGGTCGGAACCTGGCGGTTGAAGGGCATCACAGCAGAAGTAGGGGGGGTGGCATGTCTGAAGCCTTTTTTTGTGACGTGGGAATGAGGACAGGAGCAATTTTGAGGCAGGTTTGAGGAGAGGAAGCGCTGCTACAGTAGCGAGATACTACCTTTTAAAATACGGGTGGGATGTAAGGGGCCCCACGCTGACTTGAAGGCAGACAAAATACAAAAATAACTCAGTCCAGTGTTTGGTCCAACACGCTTTCACTCAACTCTCTTTACTTATTGCAACGCAAATGCCATTTATTTTAGCGTTTCCTTATCTGTATATACACTGTAGTACTGTGCATAAGCGCCAACATTAGCTTTTGGCATACTAAAACAATAAATAATAGGTCAGATACAAGAAGATGGATTATGCAAAAAGTGGAAACCTTATTTTCCAGAAACTTTGTACAAGAGTAGTGCAAAGGCCTGTGCAACTTGGGGAAAATCTGAACAAAGGTGAAGAATACGGGAATCGATCCGCGCCATTTCAACCAGGAAGCGTAGCCTGCTAACAAAGAACTATATGATAAAAACTTTACAAGCCAAAAATTGACTGATCACTGGTGGTGGGAATCTCTGGCCACTGTCATACGATAGGCAAGCGTAATACTTGCAGACCAGTATATTATGAATAACCAAAAAACAGGCTGCCTTTAATCACAAGAAAAATACAAATGAATTTTTGCACATGAATAGATTTCCTGAGTTGGCTGGAAAATTAGTTATTACCTGCTCGATGGTTCTCTGGTTGGCAGCAACTTCAGCTGGTGGTTTTTTCCTCGTTCGGGTGGAAACATGCAATATGGGTTCTCATATTTGTCGCGTTCCCAAAATACACTGCCCAGCCAAAAAAAAGGTCATGCACTGTAATATTTCAATGGAGCGCCTTTAGCTGTGATTACGGCACGCATTCACTGGGGCATTGTTTAGGTAAGCTTCTGCTTTGCCACAAGATTTATTTCCATCCAGTGTTGCGTTCATTTTTCACCAAGATCTTGCATTGATGATGGTAGAGTCTGAGCGCCACACAAAGCCTTCTCCAGCACATCCCAAAAAATCTCAATAGGGTTAAGGTCTGGACTCCATGTGTGAAAATGATGTCTCATGCTTCCTGAACCACTCTTTCCCAATTTGAGCCCGATAAATTCTGGCATTGTCATCTTGGAATATGCCCGTGCCATCAGGGAAGAAAACATCCATTGATAACATAACATTGATAACATCCAGCACATAGTGTTGCTGAACCTAGACCTGACCAACTGCAGCACCCTCTTACCTTTTTGCTTAGTTCAATCCACTTTTATTTTGGCCAGGCAGTGAATTTTAAGCTTGCATGTTGGCCGGCTCTTATCCAGCCCATTTTTACCTTCAACTCCTTGAAAGCCAAAGTGCTTATAGACGCTCGCTTTAAATCCAGTGAGTGCGGGTTGGCGTTGACGCTCAACCATTCCGGTAGCGTGTTACACTTGGGTGCACCGCCATAAACTGTCCGGGCGACACTTCCACGCTCTGCCTCTTTGTTCCGTCACCATCGATTATTGACATTTATGAATCAATTAAAAACCGCAAATGTTCGCATCACGATGCATCTAAAATTTGATTGTTCCTACCCCCACTGATCACTACATTTTTAGTTCATTTGGTCAGAGATGATCAACGGAGATTCGAACCCTGAACCTTCCATAAAAGCATAATCAACCATTTTTCTAAGTGGAGTTTGCATGTTCTCCCCGTGCGCCCGTGGGTTTTCCTCAGGTACTCCGGTTTCCTCCCACATTCCAAAAACATGCATGTTGGGTTAATTGGCCACTCTAAATTGTCCATTAGAGTGTGAATGTGAGTGTGAATGTTTGTTTGTCTGCCCTGCGTTTGACTGGCACCTAGTTCCGGGTGTACCCCGCCTCCCGCCTAAAGTCAGCTGGGATAGGCTCCAGCATACCCGCAACCCTAAAGAGGATAAGCGGTATAGAAGATGGATGGATGGTTTTATGATAGCCACCCAGCACACGCAGACACACAGCATTTACTTTCTGTGCAAACAGATAAACACTGCTGACATCGCTTAGCCTTCATTCCCCGGTCTTTCCCTGCCTTTTGTCTCCTTTCCTTCTTTGTGGCTTTCTCTCAGCACAATTCACATGCTTCTTCTCCCCTGTTTCTCTCCCTCCCGTCCTCCTCTCCTTCCTACAGAGCCTTCAGTGAACCCGTCCAATGCTGGCGTGGTGGCGGGGGCCGTGATCGGCTCCCTGCTGGCCCTACTTTTGGTCGCCGCGCTCGTAGCTGTGCTGGTCACTCGTAGCCGCCGGCAGCAGCAGGGTTATCGTGGCAACGACCTGAAGACGCGCATTTTTGGCGGCGGCAAGAAGGCCAGCAAGAACGGCACAGGCACGGGCGGGGTAGGAGGTGGCGTGAGCAACAACAATGGCCCCATCTACTTGTACAACGACGGCTCATCCAATCAGAGTCTCGGTGAGAAAAACAACCACGGGCCCCTGGGGGTGGGGGGGCGGTCCGAGGTGGTGTCCAGCACACCCACCGCCCAGGACATCCTACTCAGCAGCGAGCTGGACGACGCAGAGAGGCGAAAGTTTGATGAGCTGGAGGAAGAGGAGCGGTACGACCACTTCTCCGGGGGCGCCCCCATCCTGCAGCTGCGCCCGCCCAACGACCAGGCCGATATGATCGGAGATTACCTGGATGATGACATGGAGTCCCAGCGAGATGGTTCCGTCATTTCTCGAACTGCCGTTTACGTATAAAGGCAGAAGAAGAAGAAGAGGAGACAAAAGGAAAAAAATGGATTTTTGTGGCTCCGGGGTGTCGTCACTGTCGGATGGAGATGCGAGAATGAAACCACTGTTTATTTTTCAAAAATGTATTTTACATATACGCTATTATTAATCACAGTGTAGCGCCAATCGACTGGAGGGGAGGGCGTGTGTGGTAGGAATCTTATGAGTGGCGTGTTTGCTGTTTGTTTTCCATGCCGGTCCTGTAAAAACTACAACTGGAACATTTGAAAACAAAAGAATCGCAGAGAGGAACCACGTCGAGTAGGAAAGGAGCGTTAACAGCATCCCGTTACAAGCTACAGAGGGTGCCGCTCGCTTCCACGTTAGCTCGTATCTTTTCGGCTCAATTCGAGGGAGGCTGTCATGCCGATGTGCGTTCACCTGCTATTCTCAGGTCTCCTGCGGGAACCCTTTCTTTTGGCGGTGGGGTGTTGGGTAACCCATGCTGTGACTAGCAAGGTGAATTGCTTTATCATCCAGGATTTGTTTTCCGCCTTTGGCTTAAACTCTCAAATCACAGAAACACTTGTATTCATGTTTTTTCCCGCTGTTGGTTGATAGAAATTTGCAAAAAGTCGCTGCTTCTTTGACCTACCCTCTAGACCCCAGCACTTTTTCACCTTTCTGTATGATAAGCACCAAAACTGAGTGAGGGCAAGTTGAAGCCCCTCCTTTTAAGGCAGTATCAGAGACCTAACAGGCGTTGTATTGACAGCAATGTTACAGTCCGGCCACTGGCTTCTGTAGAAAAGGCACAGCCAAAATGTTTCCCACCATCCCTTCTATCTTACGGTCACCCTCCAATTTGACTTTTACTAAAATATGTCAGCATTTTACTTAGCTAGAGTGGGGATTCATGTTTTGTCGTCTTTTAATTGATCACGCAGCTTTATTTATTGACTTTTAACCCACATTTTGCAACATATTCTTCACATGTAAAAGTCATAGCCATCTGTTTGCTATCCTGCAAAACAGAGACCTGACGCTCGCATCTCAAGCCCTGTTGTGTTGAAAGCAATGTCACAGAGTCCGAGCCTTACTGCGTGCACGTCAGACTGGATGCGGTGTTGCTGGGTTCTGTGTTAAAGGCACAGGTGGATAAATGGCTAATGTTACAGCAGTGGCGCAGCATCTCTGTGGCTTACGAGGTAGTCAGCGTTGAAACATTGAAGGACACTGAACATCTTTTTAGTGATGAAACGTTCTTGTCCTCGCCATTCTTGTCCTCATTCCAACCCGGAGCAAGGGCGAGGTCGCCTGTAGAACACAGATTGTTAAGAAAGGTTTTACTCTAAAACGGCGGTATAGCCATGACATGTTTGTCCATCCACATACAATGCAGACATCAGTTTTACGAGGGGACCAACTGGACTCTCGTAGCCAGGGGTGTTGATGTGCTGTACAAACATGAGCTTTTTCGACAAAGTGTTCACATGCACGAATGTCTGTGATTCGCCGCCAGCTAAAAGGTAGACGGTAAACAAGACGGGAATGAGGAGTAGTCGACCTGACAGGGTCAAGGGGATGGAGAGAAAGGATGTACAGGGGGGCTTCTCCTCAACCTCGTCGTTCTCAGCCTCGAGCACTCCTGACAGGAGGAACTTGATTGCTAATGAAGCGTAAAGTCACTGGCTTAGCTGGGACCACCAGATTTCCGCCACTTACCCTTTATGACGTAGCGTCCGCTTGCCTCCACGCTAGTTCTCTATCATCCTTTCACCACCTCCTCTTTTTGCAAGTGTTTATAGGCACTCTGTGATTTAATCCGGGGCGCCGCGGAGGTCACGGCCACAGAGAAGAACATTAGAGTGTTCCTTACTGCTCCTGATACAGCAGGTATCCGAGTAACAGTGTCCCCTACCCGCTCCGCCACCCGTCGGCCCGGTTGACGGATGGAGCAATGCATAACCGCATTAGCGTCTATAGATTTTCCACTGAGATCATGCAGTATTTTTCTCCATTAGCGGATGCCGTTAAGTGTGGAAAATTGATTGGGAGACATAAAAGCTTTGCCAGAGTTATATTGACTAACAGGCAACACGCGGCGAAATGGTCCTTTATGATGCAGCTCGGGGCCTGATTGTCTCCTGACTGTTAATTCATCTCTTAACGAGCCACCAGAGACACCCACCTCAGCTGCTCCCTAGCTGCTTTTCTTACACGCTGGCCTTTTAATGGGAGTCACCGTATCCAACCTTCTTCATCGGCGTTTGTTTCCCCCTCCTTTTAACCCCATCGGCCATGGCTGGGACCAGTCGCAAGGCCCGGTGGAGTCTTGCGACATGTTGTGAGTCGTGAGGTCAAACGCTGGGTGAACCGTCGCCAAAGGCAAGGATGACTGCACTTGGCCGCATGTCTCAAGGTAGATTTTTATTTTTATTTAATCATCTGAAATGATAGGAGAGAACTTGTGTCGAGACAGACCTTATTCGCCTTGAGGGGGCGCTAACCTTTGGAAAAACTGAACATGATGTGTTCGATAAGATGACCGTAAATGCTCAAATGATTTTTTTATTTTCCCTAAACCGTGTAGAGGATCCGATATTGCAAGCAGAAATCATTTGGAGTGCATGAGAAAGTGAAAGGAAACGCATAGCTCTATTTGACCGCACGGCCATTTAGTCGTCTATTGCACTACACAGAAGTAATAGAACCATTATTGTAATAGTGGCCAGGAGCGGTACGGCATGCGTTTCACAGCTGAGTAGCAACATTTTAAAGTGCATGCAAAGGTAGATAAAACCACAGGAAGTCGGCCACTCATGATACATAAAATGCAGCAACTCCTTTAATCTTATGGAGTTGATAAATAACTGAATCAGCAGGTTGCCCACAGCCACTGTAAGTGTTAAAGCCAATGTTTATTGATCAGGCTTATTGACCCTGCTGGTTATTTGCGTTGTAATGCATGCACCCGACCACTACAGGAGACTTGGTTGTTAATTGAATGTAGGTGTTAATTGGAGCATTTAGAGTATTGATCAGTGGCCTTCAGCCGTGTATACATTTTGGCAGGAAAATGTGTCCATTGTAACAGGAACAAACCAGGAAGATACAACTATCTTCCGACTGAAATCAGGCTGCGACAAATCATAGTATAAAAAATGAGGAGAAATCATCCTTGTGCTACAACAATCTCTGTCAGCGAACTAGGTATAACACTACTGTGTATGCCTTATCAATAATCAGTGCATGTTTAAAAGGGCTCGATGAAATAAGAACTTTAGTGGCGATAACAATAACCATGTTAATTTCGTACAACAATCGTACAAAATATTGGTGCCCTTTCATCTCTACAGCGAGCCAGCCAATCAGAGCCCACCTTAAAGCGACATGAATATTGATGTTTAGGCCCTGTCACGCCGCAATCTGCCCCGGAAACAGTTCTACGCACGTGTCTACATCCGTCCATCTATTTGACGGCACTCGCCGAGCGTTAATGTTCTTAACATATGAGAAATAAACATAATACAAATAAACCCATAATACATCTTTTTTTTTTCTTGGATGGTGCAAGTGGACAAATTATAGGCCCTCTTTTTTTCGGTTCCATCAATTATTTTCGTTTTTTTTTTCACCATCGGAAAAAATACAGACACAAGCATTTGCTAGCAGCATATGTTTGGATGGACAGTATTTCTCAATTTAAAAAAAAAACTCAAACCCTGAAAACTAGCTGAATCCTCTAGATCAGTGGTTCCCAAACCTTTTTCCAGCACCCCCTTTTTGAAGATAAAATTTTTTTCAATGAACAGTGTTTGTGGTAGTCCCGGGCCCCCCTGTCATAACCACAGGCCCCCCCCCTAGGGGATCGCGCCCCTCTAGTTTGAAAACCACTGCTCTAAATGAATCCATCATTGCGCGCTGCTTGTGGTTGTTTACATTCAAATATCACTGAAATCAATGTGTTGTTTTATTGTATTTATTTATTGTATGTATGTTATGCATGTAACAGGGCATGATGTTTGTCTGCGGCACATGTACACCTTGCATTTTTTGTTTTCCATACCTCAGTCTTGGTCAATAAAGATGATAAATTTTGCTAAGAATTTTAATAAGGGTCGCTAATAACCCCTAATATATCCCATATTTAAAGTATGGTTATTGCCCATTCATACATGTAAAATATAACCACGGCACGTGATGTCAGAGAAACGATGTCATAAAAATTAGCGAATGGAGGAAGTAGATCATGGTCATGCGTTTCAGATTGTGTAATGACAGGGCCGAAACGCTAAATTGTGCACATGGTGCCTCCAAGAAATGAGCCCGAAATGTGCGCTTTTGTCTTTTATTACTGCCAAACTCATACAGTGTACAACAAAGCGCTCGCTAACACTAGAAAACTCCTGTCAACCACAAATTTACCACAACCGCTGTAAAAAACACAAAAATGTTATTTTTGCACACGTGTGTGTGTCTGTCACTACTACAGAAAGAACTGTGAGTGTAATGTTTGGTGTTTAGAGGGATACAAATCACAACTTTAAACTGTACATTTTTCAGTGTTGTGATGTCCGTGGACTGTAAGTGTAAGCATCTTTTTCATTTTTCTCGTGAATACAAAAGTGGGTATTTATGAAAATGTAAAATATTATCAGCGGAAGGGAGACAGCGGCGGGTGCTAAGGGTCGGGTGGGTTTTCTCGCTTCACAGGGGGGAAAAAAAAAAAAAAACGTCATCGTGAATGTACATTTTTACTGCAGAGAGTGATTTCCAGGACCGAGTTATGCTCTTGTAGCTTTTTATTTGTGGCCTGCATTTCTACACAATAAGCACACTGTTGTTTTTGCACAGTTGGCTTTCCAAGGCGGACACACACACACACACACACACACAATAGTCATAATTTATCAAGTAGGCTCCTTTCACACCAGCGCTGTCAGGTGTGTGCAAACTTTCCTGAGGGGTGCAGCATGTAACCCCAGCGGCCAGCCTTCACCACTGTGCAATAAAGTTGGCAAAGTTGTGTGTGTACTGTACGTACACGTGCATCATGGAGGACGCCGAGAAACATTCGCCCACTCACAAACGCCCCACAGCCACTTTCATTGTGCTGCACTCCAGACGCCTCATATCTGCCATCGCCTGACACGAGCCCACACGCAAAATCACAAAAACGTTTCTTTTTCCTCCTCCGTGCTCTGTAGTCAGGACCTATATTTCCTATATTCCTGCGGACTGGGAAAGATTACTATGTTTTTCTTGTAATTTCCACTTTACCCTCACCGGGGTGCATACACCTGTTCTCTTTCTGATCGACAGATATTTTTGTTTCAAACTTCCACTCTGGATTTATACCTTTTAGCATTTTTCACCACTTCCTACTCTTTTTCAAAACTGTTGTTGTACACTTTCGGTAGCCTCCTGCGCACGCGTGCACACGCACACACACACACACACACACACACACACACACCAATACAGCCTCAACTACCAGGACTTGATCCACTATGACCCTTTTCACATGCGTCACACCACTTCCTGTGTTCATTCATCTTTGTAGATGTAAACAAATGAACAGGGACTGGTTTGTTGTTTGATTGTAGTCATTTTTAATGAAATATGTTACTGTCGCAAGTTTCTTTTTAAATATTCCCTCTTGACCCGAATGTAAAGCGCTACTTTCCCCATAGGAGCGGTCACAAAAGGCCGGTGGTCTTATATTCTTATACACACAAACCAACAGGTGGCGCCGAGTGACTTCTTCTTTGGGGCGGAGCTTTTCTTTCCATCGCTCACACACCGGTGTCATGGTGAGGCGCAACACGGGCTGAAAGAAAAGTGTCTCAAGTCGATGTTACGATGCTAATTTTGAGCCAGTGGCGATCAAACAATATGCATATCCTTTTTTTAAATGACAAATTTTGTCTTATATTTTCCCCAAACGGCGTATTGTCGTCTTATGTTATAACAGTAATTAAACGGACAGGGAACAAGTTGCGACACTAATGAAAGCAGTACAGCTAGCAGACTAACCAGGCAGATTGTAATTGGCTGACTGTTTAATGCCACTGTCTAATGGCCATGCTGGCTATTATTTTTATGATACAGCGATAAACAACAATGCCTACCCTTGCACTTTTATTCAAAATGAAGAAGTTTACTGTGATGACGCAGCTTTGCAGTACTTGACGCTCGTGCTTCATAGGATGCAATATTAGATACTTTCTCCAACCCTTGTTGGATACTAACAAGCCGGTGCTTCCATCAACATGATAACCGGGTTATTTTCTGTTCTTGTCCCATTTTCCAATATGTAGCCATAAGTGGTGGTCGAATGGTTAGCGTGATGGCCACACGGTCAGGACATTTGGAAGACCTTGGTTCGAATCTCCGTAGGGCATCTCTGTGAGGAGTTTGCATGTTCTCCCTGTGCGTGTGTGGGGTTTTCTCCGGGTACTCCGGTTTCCTCCCACATTCCAAAAACATGCATGTGAGCTTAATTGGCGACTCTAAATTGTCCATTAGAGTGTGAATGTGAGTGTGAATGCTTGTTTGTCTGCCCTGTAATTGGCTGGTGACCAGTCCGCCTCCCGCCCAAAGTCATCTGGGATAGGCTCCAGCATACCCGCGAGCCTAATGAGGATGGGCGGCATAGAAGATGGATAGAATATATCGACATAAAATTTTGTCCTAGCTTGCTAGCAAGGATTCTGCCTCTATTAGCATCTTTGCCGGTTTGTTTCCTAGCCCAAATTCGATCACTATTAACACACACTTAATTCTCAATTACTACCATTGTAACCAGTAATTGAATGGCTGTTGGTTTCTTGCATTAGTGACGTCATAGTGAAAAGGGGTTTTGTTTTGTTTTTGTCTGCAAGCACCAGAGGACAAATAAAAGCCTTAACATCCTCCATCTCACTCGTGTACAACGTGAAAACAAACAAGTCATTCCTATGTAAATACTATAAATATATAAATATGTAGCAGATGGAGAGAAAAAAGAATACTAATTTATGGTGTCACGTTTGTGTATTTCTTCTCAGTGACAGCAAAGCATGAAGGATTTATTTCCTCCCCCTGTTTTTTTTCTGTTCTTTTCCAGTGCTTTATAATTTATGTGTTTTTTTTTGTTTGGCACGAGTGCTTTATTCTCAACTGCGGCGCTGTGATTGCTGCCAAAATGCTGGCAATTGTGCTTCTTCTTCTGTACGTGTACGCAGCAGAACTACAAGTTTTACTCCATAATGTGCATTTTATCAACCGCTCTGAGTATACGTTGTTTTTGTTTTTTTTCCCTTGTCTTTCTATCTTTTTATATTTTTTTATAAGTGATTTTTTGGTCTCTTTTAAGATGGAAGAAAAAAACAGCTGTGTGTCACTGCTTTTTGTCATGTATTTTTCTTTTCTCCTATTTGGTTGTTATTAAAGATTTCTTCATTTTTAAACAGTTTCCTCATTTTTTGCCCCCAGAGCACTCCTGTTATGTAGATGATCTTTGAGAGTGTTTTTGTTGTATCATTACAACAGCCAAGCACCTGTTGAATATATATAGAGGATCTCTGAATAGCATTTTTGCAGTAGGTTCTTAATAACGGCGGGGCATTTCTGTCATGTTGAGGACCTTTGACTACCATTTTTGTAGTAGGAACTTCAAAACAGCAGAGCACACCTGTTATATACAGGATCTTTGACAATCATTTTGGTTCTTTAAAAGGTCTGTCAGAGTTTCTGCCTAATAGAGGATCTGTGAGTAGCGTATGTGCAGTAGGCCCTTAAAAAGAGCACACCCCTTTTGTCATATAAGTGATCTTTGGCTGGCATTTTTGCAGTAGGTAAAAAAAAAAAACAGCAGAGAGCACCTGTTGCATACATATATAGGATCTCCTGATAGCATTTTTGCTGTAGGTTCTTATAACCGGCCGGGCACTTCTGTCATACAGGGGATCTTTGACTACCTCTTGCATTAGGTCCCTTTAACAGCAGAGCGCTCCTGTTTTATACAGGATCTTTGACTATAATTTTGGTACTCTAGTAGGGCCGGCATCTGCCTAATAGATATGTGACTAGTGTTTTTGCAGTAGGTCCTCTTAAAAACACCAAAGAGCACCTGTTGCATAAAGAGGAATTTATTTGCAGTAGTTCCTTAAAAAGAGAGGACCATTGCTGTCGTACAGATGATCTTTTTCAAGGCACTTTGGTTCTGTAGAAGATCTTTAAAACCAGCGTTTTATATTGAAGGCTCTATCTTTGACTAGAGTTTTTGCAGTCAATCATTAAAAACAGCACAGCCCTCCTGTGTTGATCTTTAATTGTTTTTGCAGTAGGAGAGAATGTTTTTTAGACTTTTTTTTGCACTTAAACTTAAAAACAGTTCAGATCCAAACCTTTTTTTGCAACCACCAACCAGCTGGTGTTCCCACAAAGGACTGTAGAGGGAAGGGGTGCATGGGGTGTTAGCTTGAGGGTTTTAGATTGTTCCATAGTGTGACAATTATGTACATGAGCAATCAATTCATTCCCACACAGTATCAGCATTTGGGAACATATACGAGGTGAAAGACAAATGGGAAAAATACAGTAGTCTGTATTATCTGTACCGCGGTGGGGGAGAACGAGAACCAATGTGGTGCATTCAAGGACCATTAAAGTGAGAGGGTTTGTTGCTCGCTGAAACACAAATGAAATAACACATATTATTTTTCTAAAATTTCAAGTAGTAGTAGGTTACAAAATTATTTTTTAAGTGTTTTTTTTAATCATTGCTCTTTTTAAAGTTTCCCGGCGGTTGGGGACTCCGGATACAGAGGATCTTCAAAAACATAACCATTTAAAAAAAAAAAACAGAGCGCACCAGCCATACATAGAGGATCTTTGACTAATTCTTTTGGAGTAGGTCCTTAAAAACAGCAGATTGCTGAGGATTCTCTCCTCCCCCTTCTCTTGTCTCTAACACTTTTCGAGCTAACTCAGATGAATGAGAAACGCCAGTCATTGATTACCACTGATTACATCTGTCTCTTGTCACCCATCCTTTACACTCCGGACACACCCCCTCCTGTGTGTGTGTTTTTCCCGTTATGCTTATTTTCTTTCCTCTACTCTCATTTCCTGTTTGCCTCCTTGCCTCCAAGCCTGATAAATGTGTGTTTGTGTCAACAATAAGGTTGTGATAACACTCATATGGAAAAGTGCATGCAAGAAGAGAGGAAGCCATTTTGCAGATTATTAGTCCAGACACTGCCTCTCCTTCCCACTCCAACTATTTCTTTCATTTGGAGATGTAGCCCGGTTGGTTGAAGTAAATGTGCTGCCTTGGTAACAGGTATGCAGGGAGACGGTCTTACCTGTACAGAATGAAGAGTGATGACCGGGGGGGAAAAAAATCACATTACCCTTTAAAGTTAGTGGTTGGAAAGTTCACACAGTTTCATTATTTCTATACATCTAGGGATTTAAAATAAAACAACCAACATGTGATGCAAGTGTCAAATTGAAGCTGTAATTGAAAAGGTTACATAAAACTATGGAATTTATGGTAGTTATATGTAGAAAGACATGCATATTTCTGCTTATTGGCCCTGACATCAGTACATTAGCAAAGGAGGCTTACAGCGTGAGCACTTGTCATACAGTAACAGTAGTACAGTAGCTTTGACTGTCATTTTGCAACACGTCCTTAAAAGAACAAAGATGTCCTGAGCTTGGACAGGTGTTTTTGCAGTAGCTGGTTAAAAACAGGTTATATTCATTCGCAACTGTGTTTAGCAGCGTTACAAACTAACCTATTCCGCTTCTCCACAGCATTTTTGGTAAATGCATATTTTGTGGTCAATTTGTAGTGTCTACTTTTGTTTTTTGACTTGTTTTTGTTGAAATATTTTAATTGTGATGCATATGCCTCCCCGTTAACCGGATGCTCTGACTATGTTCTAAAGCCCTCACTTTGGCACACGTTAGTAAATTCATGCTTTCACAAACGCATGTCTTCTTCGGGCGCGGCAGCCACTTTTTTGGTGGTCCTAAAACACACCAGGGTGACGCAGATTGCGACTTATGTAACTTCTCTGACACTGCACAGACAGACGTTTGTTAACTCTGTGCTTCATTGCATTTTTTCTTGGTTTCATGCTATATATATGTATATACTGTATATATGGATATACACACACACACATATATATCTATATACATATAGCAATTTTTTATCATTTGACAGCCCTAAGAGTAAATAATATATACATTTAAAATTGAAAAAAAAATTCTAAATTTGTCAAATAATCAAAACAAATAACATAGTAGCAATGTTGGGAAAAAGGTATATTTTGTGAATAAAGTCAAAATACAGTGAGGGAAAAAACAATTTGAACCCCAGCTGATTTTGTAAGTTTGTTCACTAACAAAGAAATTATCAGTATATAATTTCAATGGTAGGTTTATTTGAACACTGAGAGACAACAATGACAAAAAAAATCCAGAAAAATGCGTTTCAAAAAGAGTTATAAATTAATTTGCATTCAAAACTTGGTGGCAAAACCTTTGTTGGCAATCACAGAGGTCAGCGGTTTCTTGTAGTTGGCCACAAGGTTTGCACG
>QODF01000278.1:796184-814908 GCA_024372805.1 Oostethus manadensis
TGACATCCTTGGAAAGCTCTTTGGTCTTGGCCATGGTGCAGAGTTTGGCATCTGGATTGATTGATTGCTTCTGTGGACAGGTCTCTTTTATACAGGTAACAGGCTGAGAGGGCTGCCAATGTCAGCTCGTTACCTGTATAAGATCCACCTGGGAGCTAGAGATTTTCCTGACGGATAGGGGATCAAATACTTATTTCCTTCATGGAAATGCAAATTAATTTATAACTCGTTTTGAAACGCATTTTTCTGGATTTTTTTTGTCATTGTTGTCTCTCTGTGTTCAAATAAACCTACCATTGAAATTATAGACTAATCATTTCTTTGATAGTGGGCAAACTTACAAAATCAGCCAGGGTTCAAATAGTTCTTTCCCTCACTGTATTATGGTATTAGTATGACAGAAATGAGAAAAACAAGAAATAATCCTAAATAAAGAAAGGAGAGAAAGTTCGTACCGTGATTTTCACCTACTGTATATCGCAAAGCTGAGATGCAAGCTGCTTTGTGTAACTTCTTGGCATGTATCTAATGTAAAATATCAAAGTGGCCCTTCCATCTTTTCGTTTTTCAGAATGCCACCCTTTAGAGACAAAGTTCGGACACCCTTGGTTTAGCCTACGACTGCAATCAGTAATGAACAGTCACTTTAACTTGTGGAGCATTGATTAATTAATTACTCTGTTTTCCAGTTCTCTTTCCAGATCACCGTAAACACGTTTCTAGTACCGGATACGCTTTTCCACACCTCTAAAACACACGCAAAGTTCTCATTGAGTATGAGGAGTGCTGGTCGGGAGGAAAAGGAATAAATTGCCAACTAAATTATAAGCACTTGAAAATGGAGTGATCAAATCTCTCATGTGATGAACGCGGGGTTAAAAACAGCAGAACACTTGTGTCATATAGAAGATCTTTGACTAGTGTTTTTGCAGAAGGTCCAATTTAATTTAATTACTTTTTTTATGCAGGGCTTTTAACTTTGGAATCAATTGTTCAGAAAGATTGTCAACATGGTGGCGATGTAATGGTTCTAAATGGTCTTTAATTAGGGTCTGAAAGCCTCCACTTCCACAAATCCACAGTGCTGCATTCCTAAAGGCAGAATCATTAAAAATACAGTTAATGTGCAAATAACGGTAGTAATGGTTTAAAATGTTGTCATTTTTGTCATGTTGTCATTCCAGGGGAATCAGTTTGCGTCCTGAGATGGACGAATGCAAAGAGAGGCTGAATTGTTTGAACAGGTCTGGTCAAATTGTGACAAGAGGAAGCGTTTGCTTTCTACCTGTGTTCGCTCATGTTCTCCTTTTCCTTTAGTGTCTGTACAAAATGTTGAGTGGATGGTGACAGTTGGTTTATGGCGATTACGACGGCGTGTCCTCGTTGTTTGCCTGCTGCTTTCATGGCGTCATGTGCCCCGTGTGTGTGTGCGTGCGTGCCATCCATGGCTCCCTGTCAAAGATCTTGTTTCAGGCATCTTCTGTCAATGCACAGCTATTTACTGTGAGTCCAAGCCGCCATCTGGCCTCTCTAATTGCTTTGGATCGGAGGCTGGCGTGTTATAAAGCACTTTCACGCATACACACACACACTGTCTCTTTTGGTTTGCTAGTTGAATGCAACATTGGAATAAAACCCCGTCCCCTCGTGCATTTGTATCTACTAACAAAACCTCTAACCTCTAACATACAGTAGAACTTGCCTCCTCCCATTGGGGCCCCAGACTAATAACCTGGATTGGAAGTTGAAGTGACTGTGTGTGTGTGTGTGTGTGTGTGCGTGTGTGTTTTTCAGTCAATTCTGCTAGTTTGTTCGATTTCCATGCTGGTTCTTTGAAAAGTTTCATTTGTTCGCCGTAGAAAATATTGGAAATCTAGCTAATTCGTTCCACGGTCAACCTTAAACCTTAATAACTGGACAAGCAATGTTTAAAGTTGCATTCTAACATCCCAAACTGTCATGTAAAAAAAGAACAAGTCACTAAAATGAAGTAAAGCTCATCACCGCCACACATAGTGGAGAGGGAACACTACACATACTGTAATACAGTGGTCTTTTATAGGACTTGCTGGAATGTATATGTAACCCGTCTGGGAGTACAGAGCGTCAGGCATCGAACTGAAAGCCTAAGCTGTCAATTTGATGTCCAGCAACTCGTAAGGCATCAGGGAGTGAGATTTATCAATGTATTTTTGCACAGATGCACCAGCTAGTATCTGTTACATGACATGACAGTATATACACCGGCTGTATAAAATGGCATTTTCCCCACTTACTCCTATTGTCATCATTCTGCATACAGTCATCCCTCGTTTGCCAGTTAATTGGTTCCAGACTTGACAGTGATAAGTACATATCCACGAAGTAGGATTTCTTATTTATAAGTAGAATTTGTAGTTATGGCATAGAAATCCTGTTTGTAACATTGTAAATATGTTTTTATTAGAGCCCTGTAGACATGAAATAACACCCCTAGAGTCACCTTTACACCCCTTTTACTCAATATTGTAGACACCAAAACAGAAAATAAGACACAAGGCATAAAAACACAATTTAAACTCACATTAGTCTTGGGTGAGTTCCTTTATTGTTCCCTTTTTACTTCCTGTTTCACTTACTGTGCTATTCTCATCCATGTAGCATTTACCGACGCCTAGTGACCAACGTAGAATACTACATATCATATCTTTAAATGTGTCTTCTGAATGACTTATTTTTGTATTTTAGATCATTTAGCCATGTTTATGCTTGAAAATGCCTAATTTACTAATAGGCTGTACCACAAAACGGCAAAGATCGTTTTGATAATCTGTGAAATTAGCCGTGAAATTTGCAGCGTCTAGTGGCGAGGGATTAGTGTAAAAGGCACCACCACTGAATAGAAATTGTCAACTTTAAAATTTTCATCTTCAGTGGTACTTTTAGAGCCATAAGTTGTTAACAAAATCTGTCATACAAGTGTGATAATGAGGAAATCACTGTGTGTATAATAAGGGAAAAACTACTCTCCCTTTGACAGACACACAATGGAGAGCGAACAGGAAGAGTGACGGTGCCGTTTACTCAGGTTTTATGGGTATCGCATGACTTGCAAGTATGGAATCACCGGAACTATTAAGAGAATCCATCCATCCATTTTCTATACCGCTTATCCTCATTAGGGTCGCGGGTATGCTGGAGCCTATCCCAGCTGACTTCGGGCGAGAGGCGGGGTACACAATGGTCGCCAGTCAATCGCAAGGCACATATAGACAATCATTCACACTCTCATTCATACCTACGAACAATTTAATTGCCAATTAAGCTAATATGCATGTTTTTGGAATGCGGGCAGAACCGTAGACTCATGCACGCATCGGAAGAACTTTGCTTTTTCTGGATTGACTTTGTTTTTTCCATTTTGTCGTTTATTTTCCTGTTCTGTCTTTGGCATATCCATTTGCTTTTTCTCATCGAATTTACCGGATGGCTCAAGATGGCGAGTAAAAGCAAAGGCAAGGGTGCCAGGGTCACTATTCCATACCTTATCACAATATTCCTGCTCTCAATGACTATGTACTGGATATGTTAAAATGTAGCTCTTTGCACGGGTGACTGGAAAAAACATCACGGACAGGAAGTAACGTCACTATCACGCCACAATGCACATACTTTGTGTGGCAGTACACGATGGAGTCCATATCAAAGCTGCTGAGAGAAGCGGCTTACAGGCTGCTCACCCTGCAGAATGACCTATTCACATAGTCACATGTGTCTTTGCTTTTGTATATTTTTGTACTATTGATTCTCTTTATTACCCTGCGATTGACTGGCGACCAGTCCAGGGTGTACGCCGCCTCTCGCCCAAAGTCAGCTGGGATAGGCTCCAGCATACCCGAGACCCTAATGAGGATAAGCGGCATAGAAAATTAATGAATGATTCTCTTTATATTTCCACATTTGGGCACTCCTGTGATTCCATTATAAACCCTTTCTTTCCACCACCTGTAGAAGCCGGCATTTTTCCAATGAGTTCCTCAGGTTGCCGTTCTGTGTAAAAGGAATAGGGGGATGAACTTGGCATGGCTATGCCACCTGTGAAGGTAGTATCAGAGCAGGGGCAGCACATTGTCTGTGTTTAAGGGAAGGCAGGAATTTGATTATCTTGTATTCTTCTACTTGTGTTGAAAGAACATTGTCATCACTGCAAATGACAATTGTGGCGCCCCCATGGCTTGTGGTTAAAATGCAAATGCATAGGAATACATGCAAGTAAACACTTGTATCACAGATACCAGACTTTTACAATCATTAGACAAGTTGTGGATAATTAGTTCCTGAAAAGATGTTTTGCTTGATGGTGGCCATGTTTTTCAGTCAACCTGGCTCCAATTTTGCACACGTGAGCGTGTCAGTCCCCTCAAAGCATGTACCAACCGTCAAGGTGATTCCTTAAAACGCCCTCAAGTTACAACGCTACGTGGGAGTCCAAGTTTGGGGTTTAATAACAGCGCAACCATGTGGTGTTTTTGTCGGGATAATGATGGTACAGGCAACACAGTAAGGGAGCGCCTTCTGACCAATTTTCACCATTTTGAGTGCCGTGTTGACTTACAAGAACAAACACTGATCCATGTGATTGTGGGATGCAGTTTGCGGTGTCATCCCAGTGGAAAAATCCTGAAATACTGGAAGAAATTGAGGCTTTTTTTTTTTTTAGGCTTATTTTACAACAACTTGGTGTTTGAACTTCAGGTTGGACAACTTTTGGTGGTTTCAACTTTAAAGACTCTACTTAATTTGACTTTGAGCTCTGACAGCTGCAAACGCAGTGCTGATTAAACATTTGCTGTGTGCGTGCGTGCGTGCGTGCGTGCGTGCGTGCGTGCGTGTGTGTGTGTGTGTCCATGCTGATAAGGCCTCAAAAACAATGCCTCCTCATTTAACCTCTGCCCCCGGCCCTCTCCGTCCCCCAGGCCTGACTAATAAATCCCACAGTGAGTGATGGCGCAGTCAGGCCTGTTTTCTTGGATGTCTTGAGTGATGAATGTGTGGCGATGACCTCAGGGGTCTTGGCGGGGATTAAAAGATATGTCCGTCTGACCTCAATTATGAAAGGAGGCTTCTGCATGTTCCCCCCCCCCCCCCCACCCCCAAAAAGGCTATAAAGATGCTTTCACGGTCACTCGTTTGGCTGAGTCGGCGAATAATCACATTTCAGGAGGTGTCTGTCTCACAGCATTAGTGAAAAAGTGCCAATTTGTGTTGAAGCTACGCTCTCATTGTTTTTGCCTGTTTGAAATCAAACACTGTAAGAGGCGGCCCCTGCTTACGTTGCAATTGCATTCAGTGCTTCCTTCCACCCCACACGGCCGAGCTCGTTTATGTCCACCACCACTGAGAACAACATACACGTTTACTGCTTCGGTGGAAATTTCACAACCAAAGGTTCTGTGATGAAAAATTGGTCAATTTATGTTGACGTGTCTATCGTATAGATTTGTGATCACGTCGAAAGCTGTGAAAAAAAACCATGAAAGGAGCTGCCACTTACCTTGAAAGCTTGCTCATAAGAACATACAGCAGGTACTTTTCTTCTTTCTCAGCTATTCTTTCATCCCCCTTTCAGCTGCAAAATGCACCCATTTGCACAAATGGAGGTAAACATTGTCCACAAACCGCAGTAGAGTATGTTACGAAGTCCTTTTATTATTGCCCATTCTCCTTGCGTCTCTGGCCAGTGTCACAAGGAAATGTACAAGCAATGGACCAGGCGAGGGATGTGGACGTTAATGGCTACAAGAGGAGAAGCTAAGATTAGCATGTTAAAAGCTGGCACTTTCCTGTCTCACTGATACCGAGCTAAGGCACAGCGTCAGGCTTTGCCAGGGGTCTGCAACCTGCGGCTCTCTTATCCTTCAATAAACACACGCGCTAACGTTAGCATAGCTGCCATGCATAGCGGCGTGCTAACGTTAGCATAGATGCTATGCAAATGTTAGCATGCGTGTTTATTGCCTTTGAAAGCTGACTTGCTACAATCTTACTGATACGCTGTTTATTGTCGCAATTTTACGCCTTAGGTGCCATTGTTAAAGTATTTTCCTAGCATTTTGAATACTGGTCAGTGTTTGCCTTGATGCTAGAATTAAAAAAAGTAAGCCCCAAACGCTTTTTGGGTATTTTTGTTTCAGATGTGTTTGTCTGCCCAGCGATTGACTGGCGACCAGTCCAGGGTGTACCCCGCCTCCCGCTCAAAGTCAGCTGGGATAGGCTCCAGCATACCCGCGACCCTATTAAGGACAAGCGGCATAGAAAATGGATGTATGTTTCAGATGTTTTTTTATAATTAAGATTTTATTTAATGGATGATTAGTGTGTGAAATCATGAATTACCTTATTGATATTATTTACACTGTACATGAATTTATTTGCGGCCGCACGGTGGATGAGTGGGTAGCATGTTGGCCTCATAGTCAGGAGGTTCAGGGTTCGAATCTTTGTTGGGCATCTCTGTGTGAAGTTTGCATGTTCTCTTCGTGGGTGTGTGGGATTTCTCCGGGTACTCCGGTTTCCTCCCACATTCCAAAAACATGCATGTTAGCTTAATTGGCGACTCTAAATTGTCCATAGATATGAGTGTGAATGTTTGTTTGTCTATATGTGGCCTGTGAATAACGGGCGACCGATCCATGGTGTACCCCGCATCTTGCCCAAAGCCAGCTGGGATAGGCTCCAGTATACCCGCGACCCTAATGAGTATAAGCGGCATAGAAAATGAAAGAATGAATGAATGTATTTTGCATTATTATTGGCAACTCTAAATTAATAGGTATGAATGTGAGTGTGAATGCTGGTTGTCTGCCCTGCAATTGGCTCGTGACCAGTCCAGTGTGTACCCCGCCTCCACCCCAAAGTCAGATGGGATAGGCTCCAGCATACCTGTGACCCTAAGAGGATAAGCAGTATAGAAAATGAATGGATGGATTATTGGGGATGTTCGATGTTGTTGTTTTTTTTGCCAATATCCGATATTGTCCGACTCCGATCTCATGTGTTTTCCCCCCACTTTATTTAGTGCTATACACCAGGGGTGCCATATAAAGAGGAAAAGTCAGGACAATTCTAATGTCCCTTGACTTCCAGGCGACCGAAAAAATAGGTCATTACTAATGGCTGTGTGAGATATAAAAAAAAAAATCGTAAAAACACCGTATTATTCAGATAAAAACATATTGGACTTAGTTTTTGAAGAGAAATGCATGCTGATTGAATGACACGCCTTCTTTAGGGAGACCTTGGATGTGAGAGTACTCCAGGTACGTGAAAAAGCACTCGGCCACTCTGCATCTTCCACTGCTGTGAAAGGCTGCTCATCTCCACTGATGAATTCAATTATTTTTGGGGTTATTAGCTTAGCCTTCTGGCTGTCACTGCTGTTTGAATGATGATCGCACCGTCAGCCTCGAAAACCCACCATAGTCCCTCACTTGTGTTGTTTAACGGATGCGATGTGGAACTCGTTCTGTGGGAGGGAAAGTGGGAATACGACGTTGCCAAAAATGTTAGTTAGTTAAAAATACTACACTGCAAGAAATGATGGGGCAGCAATAGTGCTAGCCACCGGTGGTCTGCTTTTGGGATCGGCACTAAAAGGCATTTGCTGATCTGAGTTTTCACAGAAATCGGCCGATACTGATCGGTGGCCGATCAGGCTGATCACATTTTTGTGCCAATATCGGGCACCCCTAATTATTATCCAGTATATTTAATGTTAGGTAGAATTCTATAAAAATGTGTGAAAGGGGCAGAAAAGCCATTGCCCCACCTTCCTTTCTAGTTATGTAAATCATATTCTCTAGTAGTGAGGCTGTTACAAACTGTACTTAATGTAAGTTTTTGCATTCTGAATACATAATGAATATAATAATACATAATAATTAAAAAAAATTATCCAACACCTGGTGGGCATGGCAGGAAAATTTTGTCACTGAGCCCTCTGAACTCTGCCTAGCAACAAGTGACTGCACTAGTAGCCATCAAGCTTTTTTGGTTAGAAGTCCTAACAAGATGTAACTTCACTGGACACAATCCGAACGTCGCGCTCCGCCTCAGTGAGCCTTGGTCGATGCAAAGAGAGGGGAAAAAGACGACAGTGTTTGTTTTGTTCCCCCCTTATCCTTGAGTGTGTTGTTTGCTGTGACTGAAGGTTCAGCGACAGCTTTTTGCCTGTTGGGAGTTCCGCTTGGGAGAGGCTAGTTTTCATGTAACGCTGCTGGGGGAAATTCTGCCAAACAGCCTGCCAAATCCAATCACTTTAACACCGCCTTGTACTGGATTAATGCTTCCTCCCCGTGCTGTTGTGCACATAATCAGGTCTGTGGTCGACAGCATGTGGTGTAATCCTGCATTCTTAAGAGACAGAAGATTGAATATAGAGCATATGTGTCAAACTGGTGCCATGCAGGGCCGAGTCACTGCATGTTTTCTCCCCAACCAGTTTCTCCAACAGGCGCCCTAATTGATGAGCTCCTTCCCTCAAATTGAAGGAGGTGTTAATCAACAAAATCACCTGCTGTAGTGACCGCCAGGAAAGAAAACCAGCAGGGTTTCAACCCTCCATGGCACGAGTTTGATATAGAGGATCTTTGACTAGTGGTTTTACCGTTCATTTTTGAAAAACAGCGTAATGCTTTAGTCATATAGGAGATCTTTCCCTAGTGTTTTTACTGTAGATTCTTAAAACCAGCAGAGTCCTCCTGTCTTTAAAAACAGCAACCAACTCTACTCATATAGAGGATCGTTGGTCCTTAAAAACGGTCGAGGATCTTTGACTCGCGTTTTTGCATTTGGTCCTTAGAAACAGCAGTATGCTGCTACCATGTAGAGGATCTTTAAGCATTTTTGCAGTAAGTCTTTAAAACGAGTAGACCATTCCTGTCATTTGAAACAGCAAGACACAAAAGACATATGAATGCAACTTTGGGACCAGGCGTTCAGGTTTATAATAAAGTATGTTTTAGGTATTGACAGATTTATGGTTCTGTTACATATTGAGGATCTTTGACTCATGTTTTTGCTGTATGTCCTTGAAAACAGCAGCACACTCCACTTATATGGAGGTTCTTTGACTTGCATTTTTGCAGTAGGTTTTTAAAACAGTGCTCCTGCTGCATGGAGGATATTTGTTTTTTCAGTACCTGCCGGTTTTTAAATAAAAGCTATGAATTAATGACAGTAAGGTCAGAACAGAAAAGGCTTGACGGCAAGATGATACAACATGGAATGTTGTTCTTGGCATACACAAAGAAAGATTGAAACATGGCTGACACGCCGCTGATGTCATCTGCATTTGATTACCGTAAACAGATCATGTCTGCTGCCAGAGCAACTCCATGAAATAGCGAATGACAAAAGACATTATTATGACACACATTCTAGGAAAATGTGTTTTGATTCTGCTGCCGAATTGACAAACAAAACAAGGTGGGTAGAAATTATTTGGATGCAATCACAGAGAAAGGAATTGAAGGAAATAATGGATCTCATGTTACTCCGATAAAAAAAAACTACATTGTAGAAGAGAGAAATATCAGTGAGAAGAAAGATTGGTGTTGGAGAGATTGTGGGGTTGGAAAAAAGTGCTGCTACGACGACACGTGCTTGATAAGGACACTGACACATTCATCATATTCCGACGTTCAGACGGAGACAACTTGCTCCGAGTGCCGAATCCCATTTCTCATTTTCAGGGCTTCACATCAGCGGATTACATTAAAAAAAAAAGTCAGCGTAAACACAGTCTAATTAATTCACGTCTGGGTGCTTATTTGAAATCGATAAGTTGTAGTGCAGGCTTTGGAGCTTCAGACTCAGTGGACCATGGTGTCAACTGATGCTCATTTATTCTGCTTCTCCACTTTTAGGACTTTCCTCTGGACAGCAGCCCAAGTTCTGACTTGGCAAGCTCTTAGGATTGATGACTGTGCTTGGTTTGAGTAAAACAAGATACACAAAACAGACAAAAAGCACTGCGCCACTACTTTTAATCAATTCAATAATCAAACGTAGCTTGGTTTAGACCCTTTGGCAAGACATTTTGGACAAAAGGGCCTTTCCCACAAAGTTGCAAGCTTATATGCTTGCAACTTTGTGGGAAAGGCCCTTTTATTAATGGCTGCCTATTATCCAAAACAGAGTTACACCCAGGTCAAAAGACAGGGAAACTCATAACAGAGGAGAACCAGATGGAATTGATGTTCCTTCCACAAAGCAACAGATTGTCAGCTTCCTACAATCAAAGTAGGTGGATATCGATATCAACACCATTGATACTTGCATCCCACTGTATGGCAGAAACAACACCACACCTGTCATCATCAAGTTCGCTAACAGGGAATTCAAACTGGTACTGCTGAAACAGAGGAAGAACTTATAAGGCACAAACGTCTACTTAAATGAGCATCTGACAAAACGCAACGCTGACATTGCCAAGAAAGCACGAGACTTGAGGAAGCAGGGAAAGATACAAAGTCTTTGGAGCACCAACGGAAAAACATACATCAAGCTACATGGAGGTCCAGGAGAAGCAGGAGTGCTGATTGTCAAAGATATCAACGATCTGGATACATACCAAACGTCAAACAACATGACAACAAGGATAAGAGGATACAATGCACAAAGACAGTAGGAAGGATTACATTTAATTACACGAACATTGATATTAAGGTTAAAAATGGCCCGCTCAACAAAGTATTGAAATCAGGAACTCATGTACTCACATTTACAGTAATAACACTCACAGTACAACACCGAGACAGCAAGATGTTGATCCGTAAATCAACAGGTGATGTGGGAAGGAAAGAGGAGGAAAATAGGATATATGGCTGTATGTGTATGTATACATATGAATGTATGGGTGTATGCATGTATATACACAGTATGTATGAGTATGTATTAGCAAATCATGTGAGAAGGAGATAGGATTAAATAAGCTCTGCTTCTTCCTACTCATTTTCGGACATGTAGAACTGAGGAATGTAACATGAATAATTCTTTGTATAATGTATGCAAGATGGAAACAAATTAAACCAAACCAAATAGTAAAAGGTGTTCTAACAGTAATATATGTCACTGGAGCCTGTTTATGAGTACAAAATGTGAGAATCTTCACTTTCCTCACTTTTGAGAGAAGAAGTGCTCAGATGCTGGCTTTTCAATTTCATAAAGGACATGTTTGTACATCCCTATTTAAAAAAACATTTTAAAAATACAACCCTAACACTAAAAAGAGATGTTGCACCTTTTAAACTGGCTTGAATGGTTTTCTCACAGGAAATTGGAAATGCCATCATGCCTCCTGCTCCAGCTGTAAACGATAACATCCGATCTTTATACACACACGTACAGAGTACAGTATAATAAATACACAGGCATGGGCGTTGTGAAGAAAAGGAGGAAGTGGATGCTCCTGTTTCCTGCCTGGAGGCCCCCTGCTAGTTTACCTCTTCCTGTCCGGCTCCGTGTCACGATGGCGGCCCGGGCACTGAAGGGCACAGGAGGGAGGGAGGGAGGGTTAAGTTCAAGATGGGGAGGCTGGAGCTTAGATTAAAGAGAGCAGAGACGACCCGGAGAAGAGAGAATGGAGATGAGGGGCTGAGTTGTTGCAGCTGTGTTGATTTAGCCTCTCGCTGATCACAATGTTTGTGTGCGCGCATGTATGCGCTGGCGTGTGTGTGCGTGAAACGTTGGAAGGGCGCTAACAGTGCAAACATCCACGTCAGCTGCTTGCGCATGAAATACCCTCCACAAGGGTTTTCTTGGCCATATTTCCCAAGTTCATATGCCAATTACATAAAATGCGATGTAGTTATTACAAATGTATTTTTTTTTAAATGATCTTTGGACCTGTTTCCAGCTTGGTGGTTTCCCTTCTCTAATGTGACCTACTGCAAAAACAGAAGTCAAAGATCCTCTATGTAACATGAGCACTCTGCTGTTTCCAAGGATCTACTACAGAGACACATGTCATATACATCATGTATATGACATGAGCGCACATGAACCTACTGCAAAAACACCCAATAAGGATTCTTAATATGACAGGAGTGTGCTGCTGTTTTTAAGGACCTACGTTAAAAACACTATACAAAAAGTTAGCGATTCTCAACTGCTGTGTGCAGCTGTTTTCAGTGGGTCAGCGGTCTTGCCAGAAAAAAATGGTGTAATTCACGATGCGTCTGTGCTAGTTGCTTGCTTTGCCACCATGAGGTGTGTGTAACATATTTACAGGACACTTTCCACAGCTAGATTTTATATCTGTGAGAAAAGAGCGCGCTAAAGACACCAGCGTGGACGTGGGGACCCACGTTACCTTTTCGGGATGTGCCTGACCGGGCCCTGTGGGTGCAGGCCCAGCCACCAGACGCTCGCCATCGTGCCCCACCGCCAACGCGTCTGCAGTGATGCGGACTCTGCACCGGTCTGTCGTGGTGAAGAGAGAGCTGAGCCGAAAGGCAAAGCTCTCAATTTACCAGTCAATCTACGTTCCTACCCTCACCTATGGTCATGAGCTTTGGGTAGTGACCGAAAGGACAAGATGGCGGGTACAAGCGGCTGAAATGAGTTTTCTCCGCAGGGTGGCTGGGCTCTCCCTTCAGAGATAGGGTGAGAAGCACTGTCATCCGGGAGAGACTCGGAGTAGAACCGCTACTCCTCCGCATTGAGAGGTGCCGGATGAGGTGGCTCCGGCATCTGGTTAGGATGCCTCCCGGACGCCTCCCTGGGGAGGTGTTCAGGGCATGTCTGACTGGTAGGAGACCTCGGGGAAGACCCAGGACCCGCTGGAGAGACTATGTCTCTCAGCTGGCCAGGACGAGCTGGACGAAGTGGCCGGGGAGAGGGACGTCTAGACTTCCCTGCTTAGGCTGCTGCACCCGCGACCCGGCATCGGATGAGTGGAAGAAAATGGATGGATGGATGATAAAAATGTAATTAATGATAAAAATGCCCAGTTCCTGCTCAGGATCTAATGCTTGCAGCACGCTAGACAGTGAGCACCCTCTGTACAGGTGCGTAATTGTTGCAAATATAAAATATTTAGGAAGCTGCAGTAGTTGAAACATTTCTGGACTTTGAATAGCCGCTTGTCATTGAGAGGTGATGGTGGTGGGTCCCACAGCCAAACCAGTAGAGAACCACTGCTCTATATGACACGATTGATTTGCCGTTTTTAGGAACTTACTGCAAAGATATAAGTCAAAGATCCTCAATGTAACAGGAGCACAAAAAGAGTTTTGGGGGGATGTCCACTGTCATTCACGGGCCTGATCTGCGGACTGCCACTTGAACACCTCTGGTCCATGCCACTCTAAATAAACAAATAATGTGAATGTGCTATGATTGCCAGGGATTGTTGCTTTGAGCTGTGCGTGTGTGTGCGAATAAGAGATTTATATCAGGGAAAGAATGGGTTGTTGCTGCTCCTAAGAATAGATTCTGTGACGGAAATGATTTTGATGCTGTATGCAAGCCGGTCTCCCTCTTTCGCTGTGTGTGCGTGTGTGCGTGCGTGCGTGTGTGCAGCATTTGTCTCATTTCGTGTGTATTTGCCCCGAAGTGTTTTGCAGATCAAATGCACTTGCTGTTTAATTCACCGTCTCAACAGGCAGCTCTTACCGAGTGCACGTGCTCGGTGGCGCGTGCACAGCTATACACACACACACTCTCATGCACACACACAGAAACAAACAGAGAGAATCAGAGATGGATGGAATATGGAGATGAAAGCGAAGTAACTCTTCAAATATTTGCTCCCGTGAATGACATGTCGTCAGCTGGGGACTGTCAAGTGTGTAGTAAACGCTGCGTGATTACTCATGCGCGTGTGAATGCGGTGCAGATGCTAGTGTTGCAGTCAATGTGTCCTCAACTGTGGAGACACTTCCTACTTATGCTGATGTCTCTACCAAATGTTTCTGTGTCTTACTGCATCCAACCAAGTTCTACTATATTAACACTTCCAACAAGTCTTGCATGAGTAGCCACGTTTCCTTCTAAAACAAAGTTCTAGTGTGAACCCGAGCGAGGCGGAACAAAGTACCTTTCCGGGCCACTAAAGCAGGGGATTTTCACCAAAATTCCAAAAAGTCCAGTTATAGAAAAAATTTTGCAGTCGCAGAGAAATTTTGGTCTGAAGCAGTTGTTGGATGGTTCCGGAGTCAGGTTGTTTGTATTAGACTCTGAGACTCCTTATTTTCAATGACCTCAGTTCAAGTATGTTTCATCAAAAAACGTTTGTCTCATCGTGGTCTTTCACTTTGCTATGTTCACTTTAAAGGTTCTCACTGATGTAGGCAATCATAAAATGCGGAGTTTACCCTGCAAAACTTGCAAAAATGTACTCACCGATGTAGGCAAAAGTTCTTCTCATCCGAAAATAATTTTTATAAGTTGTTAGTGACGCAGCTCTTGGCAATGTGTCACTACTCCACACACACACACCTTGGAACAGACGCTGTGTACTGTATAAATTCCTACCAAAATTCTTGCCATCTTTTTTTCATCATCTTCTACATGGCACCTGTTGTTTGAGAAAATATTGACTCCCTTTGCATAAAATCAAATTTGAACAAAATATTGAACAAATAACAAATTTAATATTGAACAAAATCTGAACAAATAGACTAGTTTTGTGCTTCCAGACAGAACAATAAACATAAGCCTGTCCAATTTCCTCTTCTTTGAAGACGCCACGGGTGTTTATATTTCTTTTTTTTTTTTTGTGTCTTGTCCAGCATCATAACAGCTGAATGGGAGTCAAGCTGCCTTTAAATGCTGAGCAAAATTTCTTTGCCAAGGGAGACTTTATAATCCAAATGAGTCTCCCTTGACATTTTACTGCGTTTATTATGAATTTTCTTGCGCCACATTTCGATGCCAGACCTGACCTGAAAAGGGAGGGTGGGGGGTGGGGTGGGGGATATAAGAAAGGGTGCAGAAGAACCTCACAAACATATTTCAACCATATTATAAACAATCATGATAATCACAATCTCAGCAACAACCAGAACAGTCACAGAGCAAAATGAGCAAAAATACAGGGGAAAGAAAAAATTTATAATAATAATACTAATGATAATACTAATATACATGTAGACACATATACATATACATATATATATACATATACATACACACACACACACATATATATACATACATACATATACACATATTCGTACACGTATACATACACATACTGTGCACATACACATATCCATGCAGTACATACATACATACACATACATATGTACTAATAATGATAAACATACAAGAAAAACGAGATGTTTATATTTCTGCTGTCCTGTCTGTCCGTACTGCACTCCTTTCTCTCTTCTTTCCCCAATTCGCTCACTCGTTCCTCCGTGTCGCTTCTCTCCTCTTTCATCTAACTCTGTAATGTTTAGTCCTTGCAACACATCAGATTCGACTGGCCACTTCCACCCACCCTTACCCCTAGGTTTTGCACCTTCACGAGAATCAAGTGTTGCCTCAATAGTCCTCAAATCAAGGCGTACGGGGGTGCACAGCCATAGAAACCAAGTGTGGACGGGGACCAGACTTGAAACAAGTCGGTAGGAGGAATTGCCTGGCAAGATGGTAGAGATGAGAAAGAAGCATATAAATGTAAGTAATTAAGTCTAATTATTGATTTTCACTCGTGTTTTAGTCAATATTCAACACTTGGCTACTCCACGTAAATATTCTCCATGTTTAGAAGTGTTAGTTATGATTAGCTGGCCGATATGATTTCATAAACGATTGGACTATGATTAGGTAGCGACTGCATTCGCCTGGTAATTGCAAGTTGTATTTTAAAATTGCTCGTTAGCGAAGGAAAGCTGTGACGTTTGTATTACCTATCTAAACGCTCTCATTACGCAGCACGCTGCAGTCTGTTTGCTGTGAATTATAGCCACCATAGTCCAACATTTCTCACGGCCACATGTTAATTGTACTCAGCATACAGCATGGATGGTCAGGACAGGAGCTACTGTAAATCAAACATGTAAACAAAATGTGGACTGCACACCACATTATCAAAGTTTAGGAATCAAGCGTTGTTCCATGGACTTTTCTTTTGCCGTCAGTTTTTATTTGTTTTCAGCGCACTGTTACTATACTACTGTTAGTGTTATTATTGTCTTTACAAGGAGGTCATAGCTGTGCCCCATCAATCATGCTTGTGTGTCATTCCCGCAGGAGATGCAGAGCCAAATCAAGGCAGCACACCAGAAGAGCATATTGCCATAACCATCTGCTACGCCACACAGCACCCCAGGACCATTCAAAAGCTGTAATCCCAGTATGGAAAAGTAAAATGCAACAAAATGCCCCTCTGGACTTTCATCCAAAACAATCTGAGTGGAAACATCAGTAGCAGGAAGCCGGGGAGGCCAAAACAAGGTTCAAACCTTGAAATGATCCTCAGTAAATGTTTTACATTTGTTAATGAAGTTTGTTATATTGTTTTTTCTATTTCGTATGTATATTTGATACGTTTTCTATTTTTTATAAATGTTACAGTGCTGGTTGTTTTTTAAATGTCACAGTTTGTAAAAATGTGTACCCTGCCTCTCGCCCAAAGAGGAACCCAGCCCGCAATTTGGGAAACGCTGCTTTAATGTCATAAGAATTGTTTAATATGATGCGACGATATGAATTCACATTAATGTCGTCTGATTGGGAACGCAATAAACAAAGATTGATGAGGTTAGAAACCTGAAGGTGTGGACCAAATTCGGTGGTGATTCGGAAAAGCAAAATAAATGTACACGCCACGCGGTGTTTTGGTGAGCGGTGTGAGAAATTCCAAGTCAGTCTTTCTTATTGTATCGGTAACAGTGCCACCATGTGGTGTGTTTGTCAGACAAATAAAGGGTGCAGCAGTTTAGAAGAAGTTATATACATCATCCCTGTGCCCACGACAAGCGTGTTTTTCATAGCGCTTTGGTATAAACAAACAAATGTATCACATTGAAATTGCTCGCACTGGTGATCAATTGGTGTTCCACTAGGTCCAGTTCTAATTCATGTCACCACCAAACAAGTGTTCCACTCCTACAAGAGGGAAGAAATGGAGCTCTGACCTAGTCGCCACGACTCTGCTCAGTTTATCATCGTGTGTTGCCGTCATCGCCGTTTACTCTGCAAGTTTGTGTCATCATGTTTGTGACACCCAAGTCCCCTTATTTATCGGCTGTAGCACACACTGTCCAGGTTGTGTCTCGAGGTCGTTTATCCTCCGTAGGCGGTGATGTATGGAGCTGTTACGTTTCTAAAGCCGAACAAATACACTTACGTACTGCATACCGACCTGTCTTCATGCTATGTGCGCCAGTTTTGCAGCCATTTATCCATTTTTTTTAAGTCTTTACAGGACTGTGGTGCTTCGGGACTTTGTGTGCCTTGTCTAGTGTTCATTAGTGTGGACAGGAGGGAGAGGTACACACATTGGCTGTGTGTATGCATGTGTTATCTCGGCTCTTTTCTCTCTTTCAATGATTAAGGGTGTTGGTTTTAGAGGGTTTGTGTTTTTTGTGTTATCTGTGCTTCTCTAATCGTCAGTTGGATGATTTGTGGGTTTTTGTGTGCAAAGAAGGCACTGCTGCTTTCTTTTTTTTTTTTTTGGCCATTCTTGACATATTAACACATACTGAAAATGTATTAAAGGGACATCTTATGTGTGCTACGGATGGGAAATTATCCTGGATCTAGAACAGGAAAAACTACAAATAAAAGGTTATTGTTATTATGTGTGATAAATACTAAACAATATTAATTATAAATTACATACATATACAACTGATATACATTTTGAAGGCAGAAAATAACTCCAATCTCCAAAAAGTACACTGTTCTTCTGAACAATTACCTGAACGACCCAAGAGAAATGCACATTCAACAAGTGCTGGTTTCATCCTCAAATAAGGACCACCTGATTCACACCTGGTTTTTCACAAAATTGATCACTGATTTTGATTTTTTTAAACACTCCCCTTTCAACTAACTGCCCAATTGCACAGCCTTAAGAGCGTGCATGTCATGAATGCTGGGTTTTGTCTGTTTTTTGAGAAGCTACTGGACCTATTGGTAACTTGTTTGTCATGTAGAAATAAAAATATATTAATAGCAGTACCTAATCTGGTTAGTCACACTGGACTGCTATTATTTTGAAAACTGTATACAGTATGCAGCTGCACCTGCAGGGTGGCCTAGTGAATGTTGGCCATATAGTCATGGACGGAAATGTTTCAAGCACCCCCCAATTTTAAATACCATTGAGAAGCTGATATTATGTATTCATTAATCTGTACTGTACAGACTGAACTTGAAATTGAAACCAGGAAAATGCAACAAAATGGAGCACCATGAAGCATACAACCATATTTGAGTCAAGTTGCACATTGAGTACAATAAATGTGTACATGTTGGCAATTCTACAGTAACATTAAAAATACTCCATGCCTCTCAACCCCTGACAACCCCCCACCCCTGGACAGTTCATCACGTTCCCCCAGGGACGTCTGCCCACACTATTTGAGAAGCACTGATCTACACAATTAAAGTTTTATGGATCGTTGGTGTGATAGCTTATGTCCCATACAGGATGAAGTTATACCTATATAGTACATGCAAATCCTTATTCTGCAAGGTGTGTATGGTGTATTACTCTGTGTGTGTG
>QODF01000278.1:817288-854672 GCA_024372805.1 Oostethus manadensis
AAAACTTTATTGCCATTGTAAGTGAACAATTCACAAACTAGGAACTTTCTTTGGCGACTCAGTGCAACGTAGAATTCTAAGTAAACATAGAGTATTAAATAAACATAGAACTAACTAAACATAGAACCTGAGTAAAAAGTTGAAATCACTGATAAGTAAAGGCATGACAGTGTTTTTAGTGCAGGTAGTATAAGGTGCCAATAATACTGGTTATAAAGTGAGCATACTGGTTATAAAGTGAGCATACTGGTTATAAAGTGAGCAATTCAGAGCGGAACTCGTCTACCCCCGGAGCCTTGCCACTGGGGAGTAATTTAACTACCCCAATTACCTCAGCCACGGTGATAGAACTGTCCACGTACGTATCCTCAGACTCTGCTTCCTCTACGGAAGGTATGTCAGTGGGATTGAGAAGGGCCTCGAAGTATTCCTTCCATCGACCAACTATATCCACAATCGAGGTCAGCAAGCCCCCGTCCGCACTGTAAACAGTGTGAACTGGGGGCTGCTTCCCCTTTCTGAGGTGTCGGACGGTTTGCCAGAACCTCTTCGAAGCCGACCAAAAGTCGTGCTCCATAGCCTCACCGAACTCCTCCCACACCCGAGTTTTTGCCTCGACCACCGCTGAAGCCGCATGCCGCTTGGCCTGCCGGTACCCGTCAGCTGCTTCGGGAGTCCCGCAAGCCATCCATGCTTTATAGGACTCCTCCTTCAGCTTGACAGCAGCCCTAACCCCCGGTGTCCACCATCGGGTTTGGGGCTTGCCACCACGACTAGCACCGACCACCTTGCGGCCGCAACTACAACTGGCGGCCTCAGCAATAGAGGCACGGAATACGGCCCATTCGGACTCAATATCCCGGTCCTCCCTCAAGATGCAGGCAAAGCTCTGCCGGAAATGAGAGTTGAAGACTCGATGAACGGGAGACTCTGACAGACGTTCCCAGCACACCCTCACTACGCGTTTGGGTCTGCCAGGTCTGTCCGGCATCCTTCCCTGCCATCTAATCCAACTCATCACCAGGTGGTGGTCAGTTCACAGCTCAGCCCCCCTCTCTTCACCCGCGCGTCCAGAACATGCAGACGCAGGTCTGATGATACGACCACAAAGTCGATCATAGACCTGCGACCTAGGGTGTCCTGGTGCCAAGTGCACTTATTGACACCTTTATGTTCGAACATGGTGTTTGTTATGGACAAACTGTAATTCGCACAGAAGTCCAGCAACAACACACCACACGGGTTCAGGTCAGGGAGGCCGTCTGTTGGAAATGTGCAATATATAAATACATTTGACCTTGACCTTGACCTACCAGGGACAAATATCCAAATGCTCGAAACACAGAACTGATCCACATGCAAATGTGTCACAAATTTGTGGCGTTTCACTCTTGTTGCCATCTGGAGCAACAAAACACGGAACCACTCTCCCATGGATGCCAATGCTAAAGTTATCTTCAAAATGAAAAGAAACACTTATTTACATTGCTCTCCTGCTTCCATTTTTCAACCAAATTGGAAAATGAGCTCATGAGTATGCTCCACACAGCCTCGGCTAGCTCATCGTTGTCGTTCAGAGTTATTATATGTAACCGTTTGGCTGTGACAAGCATGTGTTGGACTCAAAGTTCTGCCGTGATTTCAACCACATCGGCCTAGTCCGGTGCAGCTAATTCGTCATTCTCCTTGAAGTCACATGACAACCCCCTCCCCTCAGGCACACAAGACGTGATGCAGTTTGATGCTGCCCACGTTGAAGTAGCTTAAAAGGCAAAGCCCAAATGCCACCAAGTCCGTCTCAAATGCCAGGCCGTAGATAAGGAACAAGTAGCAGGTAACATTTAAATTGAAATCATTTCTATTTGGTGGCCATAAGGTGTCATGTCACAGCTAACACGGCCGTCATCTTTGTTGCCGTTGATGTTTCAGTAGCCGAAGCATTTAATTGCAATGAAATGTGTTTTTGTCACCTTAGCGCAGAATAACTTAAATACTCATTTATACGGATACAATTGAGTATAACTACATACTCATCCATTACAGATAATGCATTTTTGCAGAGTAAGAGTACAGCTTGTCACTGTCCGTAATCGTGATGAAGGAAAATCCTCATTGGGTAACTACTTAAGTATTCCCTACTCAGGCTGTGATTGGCCACCAAACTCGGATAAGCGGAAGAAAATGGATGGATGAATGGATGGATAAATACACTTACATGCACATAATTTGAATCTCTATTTTGAGGCTTTTCTGTAAATAGTAAAAAAAAAAATAATAATAAAAACAATGAATAGAGCAGCTTCTGCTCAGTCCATCTCAATGTAATACTTAATGTACCATTTAAGCCCCACTCATTCTCTATTCAACAACACCCACTTCCGGTTTATGCCCCGTCCGCCCCGAGTACAGGTACGGAAGAGATAATTCTGATGGGGAAACAGATACAGATAGTGGTGTACTCTCTCATCTCTACTGAATAATAACAATAACTAAGCACAAACCCAAGAAAACTAGATGACACAATCAACCATGTTAAACAGCTTGGTTGCGATCAATTTCTATTAAAGATATATATTTTTTGGTCATTTATCTGCATTAAAAGCAATGCTGACTTTTGCAGTTTCAGCATGATGTGTTTTAAATAGCAATAGGTACCACTGAGGCTCATTACAATTTAGATTTAGGTTATTAATCATCCCAGAGGAACTGTAGTGAGAAGTTAATACTCTTTTTCCAAAAAGAAGGAAGTCTTTTTCACTCTAGTTCTACAAAATGCCCTTGCCCTGCAAAACGAGTTAATAAATTTATCATTGATCCATTTTGATAGACATTATTTGAGCTAAAGGCAATCTGAGTAACACCTACTATCAGCAGGAGCACAATATTCATCTGAAATTTATAAAAACTTAGGGACTTAAAGATATAATACAACTTTTTCAACAATTGACAGGTTTTTACTGTCAAATTACGCTTTGAGTCCAGGTGAAATCATTAGATAACATAATGTACCTGCCATTTTTTGCCCTAAAAGCAATCTGGGTAATGGCTAGCCATCTCAGTGTTGCTAATTACCACAAAGTACAGCTGACCCTTGTTAAAAAGTACATTTGTGATGATAAAATTACAGCTTTTTCCAACAAAAGTACTTTTTGGAGAAAGTTTTTAAAAGCAATGCTGACATGTGTTCGCTTCTCAACTGGGACACTCAAAGTTTCAGCAAAAATTTGTGTATGGTGTAAAAGTCCATTTATGACCCATCTTTACTGTTTTTTTTATTGTTCTATCTCTGTGTTAAAAAAAAATTTAAAATGTATGTTCTATCTCTGTGTTGGTCACACGGTGGCCGAGTGGTTAGCATGTTGGCCACACAGTCAGGAGATCTGTGTTCGAATCTCAGTTGTGTGTGGAGTTTGCATGTTTTCACTGTGCGTGAGTGGGTTTTCTCCGAGTACTCCCGTTTCCTCCAGCATTCTAAAAACATGCATGTTAGCTTAATTGGCGACTCTAAATTGTCCATCGAAATGAATGTGAGGGTGAATGATTGTTCGTCTGCTCTGTGATTGGCTGGCGACCAGTTCAGGGTGTACCCTGACTCTTGGTTCATTGATCATCCACTTCATTGATCTGGCTTTTTTATTCACATGTATCATTTATCAATTTTATACTGTTATATTTATATATTTTTTATTAGTAGTAGTACTAATGTTTATCATCTGCTAACAAATGTGAATATGAGAAAATTATTCTATTCCCTGAGCTAGATAAAGTCCACAAAATCCTTCTGGGGTATTATTATTACATAACCTAACGCTTTTACTGTAACTGACAAAAACATTAAGCAACATTTAATATACTGTAGTTTAGGGCTTAAGTACTCACATCTTTGTTCACCTCCAGAACTACTGCATTCTCTGCGGCTGATGCTGCCATCAGGGCTGCTGGTGTTGCGTGTCTGTAAAAAAAGATTGACACCTTTGGTAGTTTTGATTTTTTTTTTTAATTAAAAAAATGACAAAGACGTGTCTTCTTCTTGCCTTCTCCTTTTCTCCGCTCCATGGGTGTAACCGTGCCGACATGAGCCACTGCAAATCGTGCGCTCCTAGACAGTAGTCAGTTGTTTGACTAATGATAAGTGCCGTCCCAGCTACAGTCAAGGAGGCTACAAAAGAAAAGGCCTTCAGAACACATTAGGTTCCTGCTAGCATTTTTCTCTATGAAAGCGGTTGACTACAAAGGTCACATTTTGAGAATCCACAATCTCCATTTGTATGCATTTCATTGTTCATTCCTGATTTAATTTCCCTAACTGTACTCTTTCGTATTTGGCATGTTTGGGGTCTCTGGGCAGCTACATCATAAGTAGTGAACAATGCTAAGCATCACCGCATTCGTAATGGATGGCCCACTGCTGGGACATTTTAAGTATTCAACACACCACTCACCTGAATTGGAAGAAAAGAATTCTATCAGACTCACATAGAGTTTGGGAAATGTCATGTTAATGAAGGTGAAAGGGAAAATGTGCAGTATTTGACATTCATAGTGTTTTATCAACACTACAAAGTCCAGTTTGGACCCATTTCAATTTGAGAAACCGGTTCTTTTGACAATTTAGTTTGGTTTTTTGCTGTTATCTTGCAAAACACTTTGCAGCCATTTCGAGTTGAATCACTGTCGACATGCATCACTGAATGAATAGCTGACTGGTCTTATTCCTCACAATAGAACAAAAGCTATTTTTCCAGCTTCTTCCTTCAGACGTAGCTTGAAAAGTAACACAGCAGGACAAATACAAAGCAGGACTATCGGTTTTGCATTGTGTGCAAATGTGCTTTGCTGACAATACTTATTAGCAAAACTGTTGAAAATAATTTAGCAACTCAACAGTTAGTCTAGTTTTGGACTAGAATTGCAATTTTTTTAGATTTAATTATTTAAAAAAAGGGACAATGCATATTGATGAACACTTACGTGTAAATATGCCAGAATTAGCCAAAGGCTTCTTCACATCTGTAGTCCCAGGCAGTTGAAAGAAGAGAAAAAACAAACAAAACAACAACAATGACACTATCTAAACAGTAAAATAAAACATAAAACACAATAAAAATGTACAACAATGCATACATCAACACTATAGAAACAAAGGATTATAAAATGAATGGTCACAGACCTGGTTCCTCCTAAGCCATTGTTTGAGATTGATTTTAAATGAACTAAAGGTAGTCAAGTCTCTTATAAAAACTAATGTTTTTCCAAATTTCTGTACCTTTGACTGATAACACCTGTTGGTCGAAGGTTGTGGGTCTGTAAGGAATTACACAATCACCTCGCACAGAGGCTCTTGTTACCTTACCACTCATGGTGGATTTCATTTTAATAAACTCACCCAGAGGTGGTGGAGCCAGTCCATTTAAAACCCTATAAATAGAACACGCCAATTTGAATGTTCTAAAAATCTCAAAACTGAGAATATTGTATTTTTGGAGAATAAGACAATGATGGAAATAGAAAGATTTTCTATCGAAAGCTTTTTTAAAAAGCGATTTAATTAATTTTAGAGTTTTCGAACTTGTTAATTACAATAATTTGTAGAACTCATTTGGAAGAAAAAGCTGCTCCATACTGTCTATAAAGGTGTATTTTTTACCGTCTACTACATTAATGTAGAAAAACTGGCTTACAACAATCTCCGGACCTTAAAAAAACAATCTAGAGCTCTTGAGTTGCCAAGGGACAGCCTCAAAATCTTTTAGAATTTCGACAATATTTTCGGTTACTTCAAAAAATATCAACAATAATGATGTCCACCACTGTAAATCTACTGTGTATTGAAAACAATAGTCATCGGCTTTTCTATTGTAGCATTGATGAGAATAGGCAGCGCATTCAACGCAGTTTGTTTGGTGACATTTACCATTTTTCTCCTTGGTGGTGACATTCAGACAGATCATCATTTTTTTAATTTTATGGAATAAAAGCCTAGTGAAACCAGGTTTACAAACTGTGCGTTTAAAGATTATAGTACTCCCTCGTTAATCAATCACGGTTAATTTGTTCCATATCTGACCATGACAAGTGAATTTCCACTGAGTTGTCATAATTACAGCCTAGAAAAGCTGCTACAATTTTCTAAATATGGTTTTTAACATTATTAGAGCCCTCAGGATGTGAACTAACACCCTTAAAGTCAGCTTTACACTAGTATTACGCAATATAGTAGAGCGCAGACCCTCCACCAAGCGCCACAGTTTCCACCATATTGTGATTCACACAAAATAATAATCCAACATGCTATTTTCAACCAGCATATAAATATCCAACCATTCAATTTAACTCAGATTTTCTCATTCTAGAAGCCATTTTTGAAAAAAGCTGTTTCAGGGCACCAACAACGCGGTTTCCGAACAAAAGGCTGAAATGATAAAAACAAAAAAAACTTTGCAGTTTTGACCTAAAAAGGTTTCCGTGTGGACAGCCCTTCATCTTGGCAGGGGATACTGCAGAAACAGTAGCCCGTGTTTTTTATTAGGAGTTTTTATTAGAGATACAAACAATACTGACACCTAGTGAGCAGTGTAGAATACACTTTTTACATCCATCATTTACATTTGTGTTTTTGAATGGCTCTTCTGAATGCCTTTAAATAAAAAAATTTAGTCCATTCAGCCATTTTTATGCTTGAAAATAATGAATGAGGCAAAAAATTCATATTATTTAGTATATAAAATGTCTCCCTCTCCGTTTATGAAAAAAATAGTGTCCAACAACCTCGTATTTTTACAAAATGCTTCCTCACGTAACCGCATAAATGCACTGGCAACCACAGTCATAAGCATGCCACACCTGTAGGCGGCAATAGTTACTAAAATTCTATCCAATCGCAGGCAATAACGTTTGGAAACAAACTCTAGTTATTCACGTCCGTACCCAAACAACTGGATTTTTCTTCCAAATCTACAATTTGGCCGGAGGTTTTGAAAGCTGTTTTTAGTGCCGTGTTCCTGCAGGCTCAGGTGGATGGCCAAATTGTGCAAAAATAACTTTGTTTTAAGAGAAGCCTGCCTATGTGTGGACAGGCCATCAGACTAGAGCTGTCCTAACCAGTCAGACTAGTGATGGTCCCACCTAGTCATTGACCACGTACTGATGAAGCCTACTCAAATGGGAGGCGAAACATCCTCGCAGACAACCTGAACAGTCCTTGTGTGATCCATTCAAGGCCCTGAGAACACAGTGACCTGGAATGTTCCCAGGCATACATCCAACAACAAAACCACCTTCATGAATGCGTATGCGATGCTTTGTGTACCCACATTGTACACGTGCGCACGCCCACGTGCATCCGTCGTCAAACTTTAGCAACACATTTGAAAGTCTTCCTTCCATTCTTCACTGTGGATTCCACCAGTCATGTGCGTGCCTCTCTGCGGTCCTTCACTTCCTTGATTGTCAGCACATTAATGGCGGTACGACACTTTGTGATCCCCGGCAGTCAGGCAGGCCCCTCTTCTTCCTTTTTGGCTACACGCCTCTTATCTGCACTCCCTCGTGCCTCTGTCGCTCCGTGGCTGCGTGGCGAAACAATAGATGCTTTCTAGTAAGCAGCCGTGAGGTTTTGTCGGCTTTTATCAAAAGGAAAGGGAAGACAAATGCAGGATGGGGGAAGAAAATAGGTTGCTGTGGTGATTTACATTCCTCTGGGCTACGTTGAAAATTAGGACTGTGGGATTCACTTTCAACAGGTCAGTCACGAGACTCTATTTTTTGGTACTCACATTGGGTCAGACGTACCGTGCTGGGGCCCACTTCACACCTGAAATCTAGGATGTGTGGCTAGTGCACAGCATGTGACTGCATGCACATGCACAATATAGCCTAGTCATAGAATACTTAATGCAATCACTCCTCGCAGGATAACCAACACACTGATTAATATAATATGAATTAATAATGACTAAAAATGATCCAAAGGTCAAAACCCGCTGCATGCTATCCATCACACTCTGGACTGCATTAATTTGCCTAATACAGATGTGCAATTTCATTAATGTAATCTCCCCCGTAATAGAAATAATCCGAACTATTACAAATGAGACTGGAAAAGATTCACTACATCAAAATAATCCAAAAGTCAAAACCCATCACACACTCTCCTTGTGACTACTGTACATCCTAGTGCATAATGCAGACGTGTCATTTAATGAATGCGATCACAAGTAATTAATGACAGTTACAGGGACATTTTAGTCATACAGCAGTAAAGAAGTGATTGGATAAGCAAACAGCCATAGAATGACTAATGCCATCACTCCTCACAGGTTTTCCTCACAGGTCCGTAAGGTAACAGACATAGGATTTCATAATATTGATAAATGCAACAACTCAAAATCCCACTCGCTCGCCTGCAAATACATCCCGGTGTGTAAAAAAGTGTAATTGAATGAATGCGGTCATTCCTCTCACATATAATTAACGACGGCGCCCAGCTTGCTCAGTAGAAATAATCAGAACGACTCCAAACAAGACTGGAAATAATCCACAATTTCAGGGAAATTTCACTAATTCTGCAGAATAGAAGTGAAGCGACAAGCAAACGGGATGAAGCACAATAGTAGTCACATGGCGTAGTGTGATGTGTAAGCTATCTAACGCCGCCATGTGTAGGTGTGAGTCTCTGCATCCCTTTTTCAGGACTGTGCGTGACACAGTGTGTTTTCACACTAAAATAGGAGTGACGAAAGGCGAGAGAGAGAGAGATGGTCCTCTCGGTCAGTGAATTAACAAACCAAAGCAAGCTGACTCGGCGCTCGTCGGGTCTGTCAGCTGGCTTGGCCCGGTCGCCGCCACGTTGCTGTGAAACATTGAGTAATCGGACACGATGAAAGTAAAATTGCTTTCTTGTTCATCACAGGTTATTAGTTCCAGACCCGACGGTGGTGTGAGGTTTTTTTTCGTAAGGTAGGATTCTTTATTTTGTAGTTATGGCATAGAAAACCTGTTTACAGTCTTCTAACTAATTTTTAATACATTTTTGAGACATGAAATAACACCCCTATAATTACGATCAGAGAAAATAAGATATTAGGACATAAATAAGACTCGTGCTTGTGGGTTGGAATTAGGGGTGTAACGATTCACCCACTACATCAGTGTTTTAATTTATATTCCTGTGATCCAACTACCTCAATCTGTGTTCACCAAATTAACATACCAGATGACATTTATCGATCTAACATCGTTTGAAAGGTAACCAATGGATTGAATCGATACTGGGAAATAAAGCATTGGACTGGTGGGTTTTTTATGAATGTGTGTTGTTTTAGCTTTTTTAATGATCAAGATGTTAAACGTTACACTTGTAACAGTTTGATTAGTTGTAAGTTGATTAGCCAGGCCTGTTGACTGGGGCGCACGGATGACGTCATGTGACGCTGAGCGTGTGCGCTCTGTTAGAAGAGTCCGTGTGGACGTCTTAAAAAATGGAATTTGTCATAGGATATGGGGTGTATTTTCATTGCTATACATGCTTGTTTCATTCATTTGTTTATTTTCTATGCCGCTTATCCTCATCAGGGTCGCGGGTATGCTGGAGCCTATCCCAGCTGACTTTGGGCGGGAGGCGGAGTACACCCTGGACTGGTCGCCAGTCGCAGAGCACATATAGACAAACAGTCACACTCACACTCTAATGTACAATTTAGTGTTGCCAATTAAGCTAACATGCATGTTTTTGGAATGTGGGAGGAAACCGGAGTACCCGGAGAAAAAAACCCACGCACGCACGGGGAGAACATGCAAACTCTACACAGAGATGCCCAACGGAGATTCGAACCCTGAACCTCCTGACTGTGACGCCAACATGCTACCCATTCATCCACCGTGCGGCCCTACCTAAATATTGCATTTATTAATACAGAGTCCTACTTTGCGGAAATTCACTTACCAGTTAACCATGATAACAAGGGACGATGGATTTTATAAAACGTGATTGCACATGTGTTGCTAATACAGTGAGCAATGGGTATAGCATGTTAAGCGTTATCAGGGCTAACAAATACTTATGCAGAGAGTGGATTAAAGTTCATTAGAGTTGATCGAATAACTGGTGGGAATCCTGCTCTTGCTGCTGACATTACTAGCTGTCTCGTGGCGACTGAGAGACCCCACATACAAATTCCGCCTCGGGCTGCATCATCAATATTCCCTAAACCTTTCATGCTGGATACGAGCCACAAAGGCCCCCTAATCAGGTTTTCCTGTGTGCGAGTTAAAGCCAAGATCAGTCGATTCACCGCCTCTCGTCTGCCTCTTTTATCCTCAAGTCTCGGATCAGAACGCACATCTGACTTTTTGCTGCTCCCCAGTTGAGCCTCTTCAGGTGTTCACCACAGACACGTAATGTGTTACAGTCTATGTGGCCGACAGTCAGGTTGTAGAACCTCTGCAATTAGCTACAATTAGGAATACCACTTCATCTTTGCTAGAACTCATTCCAGCTGACATCGAGTGATTGACTGGAGGCTTTTACTTAGCTTTTTTATTGATAAGAATGGACCACCATAAGTAAGAGGGCAGTGAATCTTGAGACCGCGTAACTTGCTTTTTTGTTGACTGTTTTTCAGTTTTTTTGTAGCACTTATGGTCCATTCAATCAAAGGCGGGACAGCAGCTGAGCCAGCTTAAAAAGATGAATTCCGACAATATATGTCTATTTATTCTTATTTTTATAATTGTTGGTGCTTTTTTTTATTGCAACTCTCAGTCCAAAACAGACACCACTCCTGGAGATAATGTCAAGAGACTTCAGCATAGCTCTGGTAAGAAAGCATCGTATGTGCATGTGTTTTGCTTGAGATTTGGCTTTTGCTGCTTTTTTTCTGCAGTGCTTGGTAAAGAAAGTTATGAACGCCTGGCATAATTTGGATTTCAATGTGCTTCCTTGCTCTTTTACTCCTATTCCAGAAAGAAAATCAAATATTGTGCAATAGCAGCCTAGCAAGCTTAAAAAGATTAATTCGGACCATGTATTTTGCTTTTTTTTAATTTGATGCTTTTTTGCATACTTTGGCGAAAATAGGGATTCATCCTACAGATGACATCACGAGACCTCAGCATTTTGTGTAAGATTACAATATCTCGTGATCTTGGTTAGACAAGCACCAGCGGCGAGCATGTGCTGCTTTTTTCTTGTGCCTCATTTTGCAAGACTGCGGAGCAGCCGTAAATTATGAAAAAAACATTTTTACAGTTTTTTAAAATCTTTATTTAACCAGGTTAAATACTCATTGAGATTAAAAACCTCTTCTACAACAGCAACCAGGGGTTAACTTCTTTTTACGCTTGAGTCAATACTGCCACCCCTACTTGATTATTTTACATTCCAAGTTATCCAGTAGAAAAAGTACAGGTTTACAGGTTACCAGAATTGCATGTTAGTTTCCATAGCTGTGAAGAGTGTGAATAGGTTGTGCCTCACCTCAGCAACTGGGATTGGATGCGTGGTTACAAATGAATGAAAACTATATATGTGTGTATGTATGTATGTATATATACATATATATGTGTGTGTGTATATATATATTTGTATATATATGTGTGTGTGTATGTATACATAAGTATATTAGTATTATCATTATTATTATTATTATTGTTGTTGTTTTTTAATAACCAACAGGGCGCCTTTTTCATTGAGGATGTGTGTGCTCTGCCTCCTCTTTTTCTGTGGGAGTTAGTTCTCTCCTCGCGTGCCTAACTGCCGCTGACATATCTGCGCCTTTTCCAGGGGAATCAGGGCTCGTGCCAAAATGCCAACAAATCAATGCAACAGACTGGTTTCTCCTACCTTCCCCCCTACACTTCTCTCTTTTCTTGTTGTTGAGGCCCCTCGATGTGTCTTCTGTTCCCTCCCTCTCCCTCCTGTCCTGTGTCTTGCTCAGAGCCTTATTAAAAATGGAGTGTGTGCTGCATATTTAAAACGGTCATGGGTAGATTTAAACGGCTGACGGTATTTAGTGTCTCCTCGGGGAGCTGCAATGAGCCCTTAAGCGGACTCCGCTGAGCGGAGCCTGACTGACTGGTGAGCGCACACTAAACCTCTAATAATGACTTGTGTACACGCACACACAGGTGGGTGTGCATGTCTTGGGACGTGGCTTGTGCGTGTGTGTGTGTGGCCCACTGGTCAATAAGTCATTAGTTTGTTTTTAGTGTAGCAGTGTGTCCATGATTTTAACTGTGTTTGAAGATTGTGCGTGTCAGTCACACTGATCCCTCTCAGCTTTGACAAACAAGTGATTCTGTCATGTTGTCTTTCATGCCAGCTTCCAATTGAGCTTCGATCTTGTCCCAAAGTGTCCTCCAATAAAAGCACTATTGATTCTATAGTGTTTCCAAACAGTACACACGCACACGCACATGCAGTGGAGGGAAAGATGTAGATGTTTGTTAATATTGCAGCCTCTTCCATGTTGGCTTGTGAACAATAAGATCAGTCCTGAGAGCATGACGCACACAGCAGAGGATGAGATATATTCACTACTGATGCCGGGAGGGGTTCTAGTGAGATGCGTGTGATGGCGTTTGATGTGATATCTCCTTTAAGTTGTGACGTGAGGTTTGAAGAGTCAATATGCATTTTTGGATTGGTTTTTTCGCAGGCTTATATAGATTTTATTTTCTGCTCCATGCTCACTTGCATACATATTTTAAGTGTATGCCTTTATGCACGTTTTGTGCAGAATGCAGGCACGTTTTTTCAAATTTTGGGGGTAGTATCTGAGGTGGAACAGGAACGACGTTTGTAGTAGCTTTGGCAACGTTCACACCGCAGGGTAGGATTCCCGATTATGTTTAAAATCCTATTATTTATGTGGTGGTTCACATTACCAAGCAAATGCGGACTGTGATGTGAACGCAATGCGCCTGGAAAGTAACGTGCATGCGCAGAAGCATGACATCACTTGCATTTCTGCGTGTTTTCGGAAGTAAAGATTGCTGCGGTGTGTGATCCAGTGATACCGAGGATTTCATTTCTGATTCGATACTGGGTAAAATTCAGGCTGGCATTGGTGATACCAATTCAATACTATGTGTAAAACGTAGAAAACAGTATTTCAAATCATAGCATAAAGAATACAAGACATCATAGTCATTTATGGATTTATTTTAAAACGTGAAGTATATTGAGGTAGTGGGGTGATTTACAATATAGTCAAGCTAATATACAACATCAGAAAAAACAAAAACATACACCTGATGTATCACTACTTTGATGTTCCAAGGTGCGTGTGGGTGGAGTGGTGAGACATTGCCTGAAGCTGCTTTACTAACAACTTATAAAATCATTTCCATATGAGAAGAACTTTTGCCTACATGGGTGAGCTCATTTATCCAAGTCTTGCACAATAAACTACGTCTTTCCATGACCGCCTACCTTTAAAGTCTCGGTAGGCATGGCAGTACACGCCTTTCCATGACGTATATGTTGGATATTTGCCACCTGAGCTTTAATACTACAGTCTCTTCACATACATATCCCATTTAAATCCACATATGAATCAGACCTGAGTCGTATTTGAAAAAAATCGGAATTGTGCTGTTTATACTGACATGAAAAAAATCCAAAACAGGTCACATATGAGCAAAGAAATTGGAATTGACCCACTGTGTGAACATAGCCTTATACACAGATATCTTGCAAAATGAACCTCTTGCATTCACCCCCTATCTTTGTTCTGTGTGAACAGCACCAACATGAAAGGTGGGGGTCAACCTGGCAAGGTCATCTCAAAGACGGGATAGAACCCGTAATCTCGTACACACAGACATCCTGCAAAATTAACCCCATACTATAAACACTTAGCAAACTTTCAGCCTCTTTCACACAGAGATGCCACAAAATTGCGGCATCAAAGCCACATTTGTCCTGATTAGCAGTAACATTTGAAGTATGTCTGTCAGTGGTGATTGCTCCAACACTGCAAGCTTCCCCTAAAAAGCCCAAAAAAGAAAGTCGTGAATCATTTTTTTTCTATGTATGCTTACCTGTTGGAAGGGAAGGGAAGGAGAAGCAATTATGGAATGTCATACTTCACACCCTGGTTGCGGCTTTTTGCTGTTTGTCTTCACACAGGCGCCTGCCTCCCTGCCTCAATATTTGGCTCTGGTACTACTTTTTTTTCGAAATGCTGCACCAAAGCCGAAGTCTCATTTGCTTCTGTCATATACTAGTGATTCCTGCTCTTTTTAGAGCGACGGTTCTTTTGGCTCCCTTTACCCAAGTGCATCCTCCGATTTTTTTTGTCCTAAATTAACGTGTTACCAAATTATGTGTATTGTGTAAAAATATCAAATGTTCATTATTTAAAATGATTTATTTAAATCCTCAATAAAGAGCTACAAAACATGTGATTGTGTGTTATAAAATGCAAGAACCATCTGACAAAAAAAGCTCAAATCTCTGCTTGCAAATTTCCATTTACAATCAAACAAGACAACATCAACAACACATATATGAAAACGTACAAGACAAATCGGGTAACAGTGTCTTTACTAAGGATTGACATTCAAAAACTCCTCCTCTGCGTGCTGTGTGTTGAACCCCGGCCCTATTATGTCACAAGATGACAGAAAAACAGAAAAACTGTAAACTATTTGGCTCTCAGTTGGCTCCCAACTATGCGAACCGGCTCCTTTCGTTCATTTGAAAGAGCTGGCTCGTTTGCGAGCGACACATAACTATTTTTTCAGTATACCGTATTTAACACGTGTATGTACTGTATACTACATAAAACACCTGTCTGACAGCACAGCAACATCTGCTATAGTCTGATACCCGGCTTTCAAACTGATGTTGTCCCGCCCCTTTTACCTCTCTGATCTCACCTCTGCAACCAAAATATTGCCGGCTTAACTGCCTTCCTTCTTGGTGCGGGTCAAACAAAAAACAGGGACATGGAGAAAGTCTGACTGTTCCAGCATCAAAACAATACAAATGAACTGGGGTGACAAAGTGACATTGCGAAAAGGCGATTAGCATGATGAGTGTTGCATTTGGATTTCTTGCATGCAACAGTGCATGTGTACGCAACACTTGTGTGCTTGGTAAACCGGCAGCATTCAGCCAATCAACGCCACTTTGAACACAAACGACAGCCTTGTTCATTGCCTGGCGGATAAAGTCAACTGCAAACACTTCCCGGTCTCCTGCTCGGCGCTCCTATTGTGTCTGCGTCCACCCACTCCATGCATAACTGAATGGCAATAAAGTCTTTCTTAATGAGCGTTTGAATTCCAGTGTGTGGCAAGTTTGGCGTTTTGCGTCGTCTTGACAGTTTAGCATTGTTTCTTTGCTTCCTCTCTTTACTCGCGCGTCAATGAAGAAATGGATGTGGCGAGCGTGGCCATTCCGGCTCGGCGTGTCATTAATCAGACGCTGATGGGGCGGTACTTGGGGCCTATTACTGTGCACCGCTTGGACTCCCAGCACGGTCAGCAGGTACAAACATAGTAAACAACACTTGAAGAGAGATTTTCCAACTCCCCCTCACAAGTACTCGGAATGGCAAAAAGCCAAAACACAAAGATTGCTGCAATGAGATCATTAGTTGGTGCTGTCAAGAGACTTCCCCTGTGCTGCCTAAACACTTTGTCGTCATCCTCCGTTCCTGCTCTTCCCACACATCTTTCCTTCCTTCCCCATCCTGCATCTACCCTCTTTTTCAGTTAGAGAGTGACTTACTGCCTTTCAGAAAATGGCAGTGCTGTGTGTATACTTCATATCTCACACTCTAAAACAGGGGTGTCAAACTGGAGGGCCGAGACCCTGCAGGTTTTCTTTCCAGCGGGTCACTAAAGCAGGGGCTTTTAATGATAAACACCTCCTTTATTTTGAGGGAAGGAGCTCATCAGTTTAAATCACCTGCTGGAGAAACTGGTTGAGGAGAAAACCTGCAGTGTCTATGTATAGGTGGTCATCAAACACAATGGCATACCTGCTCAAGGTGCAACGATACGAAAACACAACGCTGTACGCAACACACAACTGTTAATTCCAAATGCCTGCAGGGACTGCAACAACAATATCAACTATGAACAATAAAACATAGGATATCATAAGTGTGTTTACTTCTCTGATGCCATCCTCAACATAATTTGCAATCAAGAGAAATTGAGACCAACAATGGCAAAATATTATGTTGTCGACATGTTTTTTGGATGGCTTTATTCTACAAGCTACAGATTGCCTCTGACTATTTTAGCGACTCAAGTCTGCCACAATAGCACTGAAAGTCATGTTGCTGGCTACAGTTTTGATGTTAAAGGTTTAGTAAAAAGAATTTTGAAATGCCCGAGGGGCTGGATGAAGACGCCTTGCGAGCCTTATGCGACCCACGCATTGCAGTTTGCCCACCCCTGGTGCTCCATGAACACGTGCAACATAGACTGTATATGCTGTCAAATGTATGTGATTGTTTCTAAAACACAAAGTCAGTCACGGTCCAGTTCGTTCCTCATGCTTTTAGGCAGGGGTCACAAACTCGCTGGTTTATATTCTGCAGCCTGCGAGTAGACATGGATGACTAGTGTAAATGCTATAAAAAATATGTATTTTTGATCTGCTTCTTCTCAAGAGGAATGTCCACTCTAGAGACATATGTTTTCCGAATTAGTTATTTGTCAGACACCTAAACTAAAATCCTGTTTACACTTATTTTGCACTTAAACAGTCTCATTCTTTTTGCACCATTGTTTCTGCTATACTGGTTAAAATATGCTGCCAAAATTTCACACATTTGCTGTACCGTTTGTTTTCATTAAGGTCACTTTTAAGCTGGAACCTATCCCAGGTGAATGCAGCAAAATATACACTACAGTATGTATAAAGCATTTATTTATTTTTTTGGTTTTTGAGCCATGCATAGCGTATCGTACCATATAGTGGGGTACTGTTGTATTCCCAGCCCTTCTTCCAATATTTCATGCAGCCCCCAGTTAATTGAAGTGTGAAACCTCATGCTTCAAGGTCTGGGTTTAGATCATTTCTTGGTATAGTAAGGGAATAAAATGCAATGCTTTTGTAATGGTTGTAATGGTTTAATTTTATTTGAACATAAATATGGATAATTTACATTGGAATACATCACTTAATACAATTGACAGTTCCACATGTCCAAAAGGAGTGAGAAGAAGAAAAGCTTATTTAATCCTACCCCTGTAGGATTTCTCCATATTACAATACATTTGTAGACTTCCTGGAGTTAGTAAGTTTAAAATGCATGAGTAAAGTAATGTCACAGTGTGTTCAATAGTACGCAATGTCCTTATGATAGTAAAAAAATGATGTAGCAGTCCTGATGAACGATAATCATAAAAAAATAACAATAGTAATGAGTGGAATATAAACAAATAGAACAGAACATTGTTGTAGTACAGACAATGTGCTCACTAGGAATTAAAACGTTAGTGAAAAGGTGATAGTTAAAGACATAGCATTGACATTAAAACAGTCAGACAATTTACTCTCCAAGAAATTAAGTGTTACACATAGCATGTAACTCTTACACATAGCATTGGCCCCTCCGTGAATCACCACCTTATCGTGGTAGAGGGCTTTGAGTGCCCGAATGATCCTAGGAGCTATGTTGTCGGGGGCTTTATGCCCCTGGTAGGGTCTCCCAAGGCAAACAAGTTCTAGGTGACGGGCCAGACCAAGAGTGATTCAGAAGACCCTAATAAAGAAAAGCAAGAGGAGTGACCGCACCTCGCCCGGACGTGGGATACAGGGGCCTCACCCTGGAGCCAGGCCTGGGGGAGGGCTAGCAGGCGAGCGCCTGGTGGCCGGCCTTCACCCGTGGGACCTGGCCGGGCCTNCTCCGGGAGTACGGGATTGATGGTCCGCTTCTACGTGCCATTCGGTCCTTGTACAATCGAAGCAGGAGCCTGGTTCGCATTGCCAGCAGTAAGTCGAGCTTGTTTCCGGTGAACGTTGGCCTCCGCCAAGGCTGCCCTTTGTCACCGATTCTGTTCATAATCTTCATGGACAGAATTTCTAGGCGCAGTCAAGGTGTTGAGGGAGTCCAGCTTGGTGACCTTAGGATCTCGTCTCTGCTATTTGCAGACGATGTGGTCCTTATGGCCTCATCAGGCTGTGACCTTCAGCGTTTACTGGAGCGGTTTGCAGCTGAGTGTGAAGCTTCTGGGATGAGACTCAGCACCTCCAAATCCGAGGCCATGGTTCTCAGTCGGAAACGGGTGGACTGTACCCTCCGGGTTGGGAGTGAGGTCTTGCCTCAGGTGGAGGAGTTCAAGTATCTCGGGTTCTTGTTCACGAGTGAGGGAAGGTTGGAGCGTGAGATCGACAGACGGATCGGTGCAGCGTCTGCAGTAATGCGGTCGCTGTACCGGACCGTCGTGGTGAAGAGAGAGCTGAGCCGGAAGGCAAAGCTCTCTGTTTACCGATCGATCTACGTTCCCACCCTCACCTATGGTCATGAGTTATGGGTCATGACCGAAAGAATGAGATCGCGGATACAAGCGGCGGAAATGAGTTTCCTTCGTAGGGTGGCTGGACTCACCCTAAGAGATAGGGTGAGGAGCTCGGCCATCCGGGAGGAGCTCAGAGTAGAGCCGCTGCTCCTTCACATCGAGAGGAGCCAGTTGAGGTGGCTCGGGCATCTAGTCCGGATGCCTCCCGGGCGCCTCCCTGGTGAGGTGTTTCGGGCATGCCCAGTCGGGAGAAGGCCCCCGGGAAGACCTAGGACACGCTGGAGGGACTATGTCTCACAGCTGGCCTGGGAACGCCTTGGTGTCCTCCCGATGGAGCTGGAAGAGGTTGCTGGGGACCGGGAAGTCTGGACTTCCCTACTGAAGCTGCTGCCCCCGCGACCCGGAGGAAAATGGATGGATGGATGGACATAGCATTGGATGTACACTATAGTTCAGGACTCATCTTCCTTGTATTTTGTAATCAACTGTTTGCAATATTTCTTAAAATCACTCATTATAGAGAATTGTTTTACTTCTTACGTAATCCATTCCAAAGTTTGATTCCACCTATGTGGAATACCTAAGTACTAAAAGATTTCGGTGGTGTTTTTGCATATAGGTGTTTTAAGTTTAGTTTGTTCCTAAGATTGGATTTGTATTTTCTTCTTGTATGACATCCTTTGGTAACTGGTTATTGTTTGCTTTATGCATCATTTTAGCACTTTGAAGGTTTACCAGGTCAGCAAATTTTAATAATTGTGATTTTTGAAATAGTGGACTTGGATTTCTCTACACGCCGCAGTATGGATTATCCTAATTCATCTTTTTTGTACTTTTGTAGTTATTTCCTCATATCTCCATACAATAAGTTAGATATAGTGACACCAGAGAACAATAGAAAGTATGGAGTGATTTTTGATCCAGGACAAATTTTATTTTATTCATTAATGAAGTATTTCTTGTGTAAACAGACACTATTTAAAATAAACATAGTTCTCAAATTAAAAAAAATTAACCTTTAAGGGCAAGAAAATACGGAATTACTGGAAAGCTGGGAATTTTTGGAATGTATAAAATGTTTTGAATGGCAAAGCTCTGTTTACCGATCGATCTACGTTCCCACCCTCACCTCACCTATGGTCATGAGTTATGGATCATGACCAAAAGAACAAGATTGCGGATACAAGCGGGTTTCCTTGATAGGGTGGCTGGACTCACCCTAAGAGATAGGGTGAGGAGCTCAGCCATCCGGGAGGAGCTCAAAGTGGAGCCGCTGCTCCTTCACATCAAGAGGAGCCAGTTGAGGTGGCTCGGGCATCTCATCTGGATGCCTCCTGGGCGCCTCCCTGGTGAGGTGTTTCGGGCATGCCCAGCCGGGAGAAGGCCCCCGGGAAGACCTAGGACACGCTGGAGGGACTATGTCTCACAGCTGGCCTGGGAACGCCTTGGTGTCCTCCCAGTGGAGCTGGAAGAGGTCGCCGGAGACCGGGAAGTCCAGCCTACTGAAACTGCTGCCCCCGGGACCTGGACGCGGATAAGCAGAAGAAAATGGAATGGAACGTGTATGCATTTTTTATATACCGAACACATTTGGACCCATGTTTCTATATAAAATAAAATAAATGAAAATGGGGACAGCCCTGCGATTGACAGCCGACCAACCCAGGGTGTACCCCTCCTCCCGCCCAAAGTCAGCTGGGATAGGCCCCACGAGCCTAATGAGCATAAGTGACATAAAAAAAATGGATGGACAATGGGGACAATATAGCAAAAGGTATTATTTGATGAGAAAAGCTGAAATGTTGATACTAACAACCAATAGTACCACAAACATCTGTTTTTAAATATGTATCTTTTTACAAACTAAGAAATATATAAAGCTCGGGAGGGAGTGCAACTTCAAATGTAGGGCATATGACAGCTGAATCCTGAGGAGCCTTGACACAATTAAAATACACATAGTCTATGTTTGTGGAAAATGTTTTCATCAGTAAAGATCATTTTTGATCTTGACACCGGCACAGTCGTAATTGAACAGTACGTTTATTATTATGCAGCACAGCATGAGGATGTTTTTTTAGCTTTACAAAGGTACATCTTAAATTGAATACCTTTGGATTGTATGTCTGATGTGGCCAATAAGGCTCTCCCACTCCCACTCTTGGATAGAAGAGCATGGAGAAGTGTGGTGTCATTATTGGATCCCCACAGCTCCCACACACTGGGTTGCTGAAAAGATTGCAGCTCGATTACAAAGCAGCATCCTAGTGGAAGGGAGGAGATGCGGAGAGGACAGTAGAGTTGGAGCTTAGAGTGGCTAATGAGGTGAGAGTTTCTTCTAGCCTTCTATAAAGAAGTAGGGGGGGGGTAAACACAGCAGCCTCTCTCGACTAGCTGGGGGGCCTAAAGGCCAAACTCATGCAACCGCTGGTGATAGATATGATGTATCCAAGGCCCACGGCGCCACCATGGAAATGACTCTCTGATTGCAAGCATTTAGTGTAAGTTACTGCATAAAAGGCAGGTTGCCCTCAAAGCCGGCATCCATTAAAAGTTATTCAGTGGCTTTATTAACTTATAACAACTCGGCAGCCTGCGTGTGTTTACCTAATGCTTGTTTTCGTTCTCACACGCACATAAAGCAATAAGAGCAGAAGAAGAAGAGGGATTACTGACAGACCAAACTGCTCGTCTTGAAATTGGATGTAGGCTCTGACTCACCAGGTTCCTATGCAGCCATCATCAATCATTTTAAGCTCCACATTTGATCAGCTTCCTTGGGAAAAGTTGACTGTTTACTGCTTTTTTGTAGTTTCCGAAGTGCTTGTAGAGGCACACTAAATTATTTGTCATTATTGTTATTAAGTATGCAGATGTTTGCATAAGAACATAACGTTCTTCATCATTGGGTTTCATGACCTACGAAATAATGTCTAATTTTCTTTCTATTCTCTGACCTTTTCGGAATAAGATTATAGAATTTCCTCAGCCAGGAGGTATTGGACTTGAAAATTACATGCAAAGAGAAACTTTATTCCTAATTTTCCTCATGCATTTATTAAATGTGCACACAAACATCCATCCAAGTACTTAAAATTACCGTAGCTGCTCTAATTATAGCTGGAGCATTTATTTATTACCTGAATGCAAAAAGGATTGGAAACAGGTGATAAATGGAGAGAGGCTGTTCATAAAATGTAACTGGAATTAGCATTTGCAGTTTATGAGAAAGTGGAAAGGAAAATGTAGCTGTTTTTGACCACAAACTTATTTAGTATATTGCACTACAATTGCCGGTTTTGCGGCTTCACTCCATCGCAATTTTTCAAAAATATATAAAAGAATACATCACTGCTGTTTCATGGTTAAATGTGACCCATTATTAGTCAAAACATATGCACTGAGTGAATTTTCAGTTATTTTTTGCCTAAGATAAAAATTTTCAAACATAAAAATGGCTAAATGAACTAAAATACAAATATAAGGCATTCAGGAGACGCATTCAAAGATGTTGGAATGAGATGTTGTATTCTACACTGGTCACTAGGTGTCAGTAATGTTACAGTTACAAGAGTTACAGTTAAGACAATAGCCGCCATATGAAGTATTGTACAGAATAGGAAGTAAGAAAAGAACAGCAGCAAGGAACTCGACCAATGCCAACATGTGAGTCTATATTATTTCTTAAGTGGCTTATTTTCTGTTATGTCTACTGTACAGTGAAACTTTGGTTGGCCTCGTTAAATTGTTCAAGAAAGTCGGAACTAAACAGTTTTTGTTGTTTTACAATAATGCAGTATTACCCGAAAAATTTGAATATCAAGTAAAATGTGTTTTATTTGGGCACTTTAACATAAAAGATGAAACCAACAAATTTTATTGAGCCGTTACATGCAAATTGACATATCTCAAGCAGTTCCTTGTTGTAACTTTGCTGATTTTCAGCTTATAAAAACCAACAAACCCACAAACTCAGAAAATTAATTTTTTTTTTAAGATGCAAGACCTGATAAGCAAAATCTAAAGAAGAAAAATTTACATATATTGACTTGCATATTACCTGATTATATAATATGTTTAATACATTCAAGGTTATTTTTACTTTCACTAAAGACGTGATTCTTGACGACTTTCCCCTCCACCACCTTCCTGTTTTTACATGAGTTCTTTCCTGAATTAAATAGTGTTTCTTGCCTCAGTACTGTAACGAAAAATGATCCAAAAAAACTAGCAATTGTCAGCATTTTGATATAGAAGGTGAGGAAAAACTAGGTCATTTCTTTGGGAACACTAGTCTTCAATGAAGGTCAAAGTATGCTTAAATTTCCATTTAGCCCTTTGATGTTTTATGCATGCAAAACTACACACATATATATAATATATATATACATATATATATATATATTTATATAAACTATAAAAATGTGTTTTATGTTAACATTTTTGAGCCGCAACGGGGCAATGTAGCCGCAACGGGGCACAACCCAGTGTCTTATTGTGCCAAGCCCGGATAAATACAGAGGGTTGAGTCAGGAAGGGCATCCGACGTAAAACTTTGCCAAACCAGAACATGTTAACAGGCCCGGGTTAACAACGCCCGCCACCGGTGCTGTTGACCGACAGGGTGCCGGTGGAAACTGGATTACTGTTGGATTACCGAAGAAGGAGAGGAGGAAGGTGTGTCCGTAGGAGGAGAAAGAAGAGGAATGCTAAGATCTAGAACTAAGAGTTGGGACTTTGAATGTTGGAACTATGACAGGAAAAGGTAGAGAATTAGTAGACAGATGGTGGTCGACTTTGCAAAAAGGATGGAAATGGCTGTAGTGAATACTTTCTTCCAGAAAAGACAGTAGGGTAGGGTACACTCTTGTAGGGTGACCTACAAGAGTGGAGGTAGGAGCACACAGGTAGACTACATCTTCAGTGACTGCAAAGCAGTGGTAGGTGAGAGTGTAGCCAGACAGCATAGGATGGTGGTGTGTAGGTTGACTCTAGTGGTGAGAAGGATGAAGAGGGTAAAGGCAGAGCAGAGGACAAAATGGCGGAAGCTGAAAAAGGAGGAGTGTTGCGTGACATTTAGGAAGGAGTTGAAAAAGGCTATGGGTGGCCAGGAAGTCCTTCCAGATGACTGGACAACTACAGCTACTGTGATCAGGGAGACAGGTAGGAGAGTACTTGGTGTGTCATCTGGAAGGAAAGTAGATAAGGAGACTTGGTGGTGGAATGAGGAGGTGCAGGAGTGTATACAGAGTAAGAGGTTAGCTAAGAAGAAGTGGGACACTGAGAGGACTGAAGAGAGTAGACAGGAGTACAGAGAGATGCAGCGTAAGGTGAAAGTAAAGGTGGCAAAGGCCAAACAAGGGGCTTATGATGACTTGTATGCTAGGTTGGACAGCAAGGAGGGAGAGAAAGATCTATACAGGTTGGCAAGGCAGAGGGACAGAGATGGGAAGGACGTGCAGCAGGTTAGGGTGATGAAGGATAGGGATGGAAGGGTATTGACAGGTGCCAGTAGTGTCATGGGAAGATGGAAAGAGTACTTTGAAGAGTTGATGAATGAGGAAAATGAAAGAGAACAAAGAGTAGAAGAGGTGACTGTTGTGGACCAGGAAGTAGCAAAGATTAGTAAGGAAGAAGTGAGGAGGGCATTGAAGAGGATGAAGAATGGAAAGGCACTCGGTCCTGATGATATACCTGTGGAGGTATGGAAGTGTCTAGGAGAGGTGGCAGTAGAGTTCCTGACCGGGTTGTTTAACAAGATCTTAGATAATGAGAAGATGCCTGAGGAATGGAGGAGAAGTGTGCTGGTGCCCATTTTTAAGAACAAGGGAGATGTGCAGAGTTGTGGCAACTACAGAGGAATAAAGCTGATGAGCCATACAATGAAGTTATGGGAAAGAGTAGTTGAAGCTAGACTAAGGGCAAACGTGAGCATTTGTGAGCAGCAGTACGGTTTTATGCCAAAAAAGAGTACAACAGATGCAGTATTTGCTTTGAGGATGTTGATTGAGAAGTACAGGGAAGGTCAGAGGGAGCTGCATTGTGTTTTTGTAGATCTGGAGAAAGCTTATGACAGGGTGCCCAGAGAGGAACTGTGGTATTGTATGAGGAAGTCTGGAGTGGCAGAGAAGTATGTTAGAGCGGTGCAGGACATGTACGAGGACTGTAAGACAGTAGTGAGGTGTGCTGCAGGTGTGACAGAGGAGTTCCGAGTGAAGGTGGGACTCCATCAGGGATCAGCTCTGAGCCCCTTCTTGTTTGCTATGGTGATGGACAGGCTGACGGACGAGGTTAGACAGGAATCTCCATGGACTATGATGTTTGCAGATGACATTGTGATATGTAGTGAGAGCAGGGAACAGGTGGAGGAGAAGCTTGAGGGGTGGAGGTTTGCCCTGGAAAGGAGAGGAATGAAGGTCAGCCGCAGCAAGACGGAGTACATGTGTGTAAATGAGAGGGACCCAAGTGGAAGAGTGAGGTTACAGGGAGAAGAGATAAAGAAGGTGGAGGATTTTAAGTACTTAGGGTCAACAGTCCAGAGCAATGGAGAGTGTGGAAAAGAGGTGAAGAAGCGTGTGCAGGCAGGCTGGAATGGGTGGAGAAAAGTGTCGGGTGTGATGTGTGATAGAAGAGTTTCAGCTAAAATGAAAGGAAAGGTGTACAAAACTGTGGTGAGACCAGCGATGTTGTTTGGTTTAGAGACAGTGCCGCTGAGGAAAAGACAGGAGGCAGAGCTGGAGGTAGCAGAGATGAAGATGCTGAGGTTCTCTTTGGGTGTGACCAGGATGGACAGGATCAGGAATGAGCACATCAGAGGGACAGCACATGTTAGAGGTTTTGGAGATAAAGTCAGAGAGGCCAGACTGAGATGGTTCGGACATGTCCAGAGGAGAGATAGTGAATATATTGATAGAAGGATGCTGAGTTTTGAATTGCCAGGCAGGAGGCCTAGAGGAAGACCAAAGAGGAGGTTTATGGATGTAGTGAAAGAGGACATGAAGGTAGTTGGCGCAAGAGAAGAGGATACAGAAGACAGAGTTAGATGGAGGCAATTGATTCGCTGTGGCGACCCCTAACGGGATAAGCCGAAAGGAAAAGAAGACGATGTTAACATTTTTGAGACTCTAATTATTAGGGCTGTCAAATGATTACATTTTTAAATCTGATTAATCACACACAAATTAATTATTTAGGATTTATCACTATGTCACGCTATGTCTAAAATATGACAGTTTTATTGAAAGAAAGATCAATGACAGGGCATGATTAACTGAGAATTTAAATCAAGATAAGAGATTGCATACATGTCTGAAAAATGTATTTACTTAACACAGCTTTCTTTCATTGCAAAATATCGGAATTAGACTTTAACTGTGTTATTATGAGCAAGGAGGAGTTGCATTCAAAGACACCACGTCATTTAAATAGATTTCACATGTTTTGAGTGAATTGTCTGGGATCTTTGAGTGTTCTTAAATGCAGCTAATTGTACTGCCACCTTATGGGTTACAGTGTGATAAGAATAACTATTACACACATAATGTATGCATCTCGTGGTCTGTCCAATGACAATGAGGAAGCAATGACGAATGGACTAGAGACGTACATTCGGAGTTGGAGACACGTACAGTATATGGTTATGGAATTGCACTGCTGTTAGTGTGTTCAGGTCGGGATAAAGTAAAAAAAAAGAGCATCAGACTCTTTGTGACTGTGGTGCTGTGGGTTGTCATAATGCATAAGCGTTAATTACTCGAAAAAAATGTCATGTAATTAATTAAATTACCTAAACTACAAAAAGGTTCACTTTATTAATAAAGAATCCTACTTCGCGGCATTTCACATTTCAGTTAACAACCATAAACGAGGATTACTGTACGGCCGTGTTGTGGAGTTGTTATAAAAATTACATCTGAATGTTGCCTGCAGCCCCAGCTGTTAAAGTCGTTGATTTTGACTTTGACACAAGAGGCCCTAGCTTTTGTATACAACTGTAGGAGATGTAAATACTTACTGTAAATAAATACTGTACTAAGTTCTTGCCCAGCATCCATAAAAAACAAGCAAGATAACCCACATGGAACCTTCGGCCAGTGACAGTGTAGAATCCATCTTCTCTACACTAAACTACTCCTGAGCTCAGTCATAAAGAATACATCAATGTACTTGGCAGACTGTCATCTTTTCTACTTCAGGCTGTAGGTAGAAGTCTTCTTGCTGTCAGCCAAATGGTATTGTGTTGATAGAGGATGATGTGTATTGTCGTTGTTTTTCCCTATTCCGGGCAAGCTTTGCTTTAGTGTGTGTATTATTTGTTCAGTTCATACATCATATTGAAACACAGTTGTAATTTAATCTTTTTATGTTTTTGAGGCAGCTTACCAAGTACTAATACACCCTCACTAGTGCCACATTTGTGAAAAGTGGCTTTTGAGTGCTGCTGTTACCGCTTATGAATGCATATTTGCCCGTGTGAAAGCATCCAAATCAAAACAAGATATAAAATACAATGTAAGACTTTAAAAATACAGGGAGTGATGCTGGACTTCTGGCACTTGTGTTGTCTTTGTTCTTCGTCCAGGTTCAAGATTTTTCTGTCAGATCTCGGATCGTATTTTGCGTCCAATTTCCTCTCGAAATGAAAATGAAGTAACCACTGAATTGAATTTTTTTTAGAGGGAAAACAATGACCTAACAGCGGTTTCCTTTACATAACCTTTACAATGCACTATAATGTAACATGTGCCATTCTTTATACTGTGTTGTAACCTAATACTTAATGTTTTACGTCAATGCTTCCACTCTCCTTAATATGACCCAATGCAAGAGACAGGGCATTCAATATGTGCCATTCTATATATATTGCTTTAATCTGTCTGTTGTATCAATTTGTTAATGACCTGACAGCACTTTTCTTCTCATTACCCAGCCTGTGCACGAGAATGCAAGAGACAGGACACTCAATATGTGCCATTTTCCTTTATCTTAATGTGTTGTATCAATGCTAAATACATCCGCGTCGGCTTTGTGTGAACGTGGTTACACTTCAGCCTCATTTAGTGGTAACCTTGTACTTGCACTGCTAAAGATCATTCATGTCCTGAGTGGACGCCTGCATTTGGCTAATGCAACCTTGCACTTCTCCCTCTCTTGTCATCTTTCTTTCTTTTCTGCCGGCTGCAGCTAAGCACTGTCCAGTGCCAGCGTAAAGTGGACTGTAAATATTGACAGGGAGACGGGCGAGAGGCGCGTGGCGACCTTGTGGGCAGGCAATGTGAATGGAAGGGGGAGGGACGGATGGATGGATAGATGGGTGAGTGGAGGTAAAGTTCCTGCCTTCTCACAAGGCAACGGGGTGTGCTTTGATGCACTGTGGCAGGGAACACACTGTCTCCCCAGAGAGGGAGAGGCGTCACACACATACACACCAGGCAGAGTTCCCCATTACCACCACACAGCTTTTTGAAATGTCACAACGCTCGCATCCCCACACACATTCATGGAGTAGCTCAGCGTTGGTGACGTGGATGTATAACTGAAAGAGTTGGAATCCCAGCTGATTAGACAAGCATCACTGAGCTTCCTTTATTCATCTGTGGAGTCACGATGCCGTCGGCTTGTTGTCCAATCACTTTGTGTTTTTTCTTCCATGCATCAAGTTTGACTAATAAATATTGGAAGACTGGATCATTCATTCATTCATTTTCTATGCCGCTTATCCTCATTAGGGTCGCGGGTATGCTGGAGCCTATCCCAGGTGGCTGTGGGCGAGAGGCGGGGTACACCCTCGACTGGTCGCCAGTCAATCGCAGAGACTGGAACATGTGAGGTCGAAATACCCATGAAGTTGTTAAATGTGGTGGAAACTGGACAGGAAACAGTAGATTACGGTTGTCGAAGTCACTGAGACTGCCATAAAAATGTCAATGCAGTTGTTCCTTGCAATATTGAGGTTGGATTAGCGCTTTCTCCCTATTGAAGGTTTTGCAGAACTGAATGAATAAATAAATGATTGCTGCTTTGTGGTAGACTATGCTCTATTATTACTCAAACCATATTGAAATACAAGTCGTATGTAGTATTCTTGCCACTAGCAGCAGCAATGACAGAAAACTTACATTACATTACATGAAGTCAGTCTGCCAAGATACAGTGGAAAAGGGCTTCCCATTCCGTGTGGAAGTGGTAACTTTTTGGCTTAAGTGTAAAGAAAGACATGTTGACAGCCTGTAGTTTGTTGGTTGGGTTGTTGGTTGGTTTCGAGGTTACGTAGGTCGGTCTGTCTGTTGTTCAGTCAGGGAGGGAGATAAGATAAGTTTGGTAGTTAGTTAAGTCTTGTTAGAGGGGCAGGTAGTTTGGTGGTTAGCCAGTTATGAGAGTAGGAGTTATTAAAAGGAGATTGTTCTGCTTTCACGCTTTGCTTGTGAGTTTTTTAAGTAGTCAGTCAGTTGGTAGTTTGTTGGTTAGTTCTTTGTAAGTCTTTTGCTTGTGTCTGGTATTTAGTGGTAGGGGTAGTTTGTCGGTTTGTTTTTTAAAAAGGTAGTTCGTTGTTCAGTTAGGTAGGGAGATTATGTTAGTTGCTGATTTTGTTAGAGTGGTAGGTAGTGTAGTCATTGTCCAGTTGCTGTGTGATGATTTTAGCGTTCTTTGTAAGATGACACTGTGAGTCAGACTGTTATAGTTAGTAATGACGGTAACTTTGACTGTACAGTTTATAAACTTTCTCTGATGGTGACATTTTTACTCTGGAACAGATTTTGGTATCCATTATTCACCACGGGAACCATTGTCAGAACTGTTTGTGTTTGACCTTAGAGGTACCACTGTCTTTCTTGTATGAAAGCCAGCAGCACACTGCGGCACATGTATTGATTGTGAATAATTTACGGGTGTGTGTGTATCCTCTCTCTTCGTTTACTTATTTATTTTCCTCCCCACTCACACACACTCCCTGTCTGTGTATCCTGATTTTTTTCTATGCAGCTCATTTCTATGCAGCTCATTATTTGGGTGCCCATATCCTCGTGCGGCTCGCGGAGTGAATGCATCAATAGATTTGTAGGGTTGTGCCCGGTTAACCTTTCAATCTAAAGGCTAGGATTTCTCTTAGTGAGCAATGAGATTACATGCGCTGTTCTTTGACTTAATCTCTTTCAGAGGCCATCAATTTATTCTGTCCTAATCTCATCTCCAGGCACTGTGCGAGCCTCGTGTTGTCTCTATGCCAGAGCTGTCACTCAATGTGAGAAGGCTTTGCAAAAAAAAAAAAAAGTATTTAAAAAAATCTGGATTTTAAGGAAAGTCATATTAGTACACTTGAATGATTCAACCTGTCCGAAAAGGCACTCAAAATTCTTTTTTATTTTTTATCTTAGTCTTCATGTCTCCACTTACTGCTGGTTTGTTCACATCCTGTGTTTACATTTTCTAATAGGGAGTAAAAGGAATAGCGGATGTGCAGCAATGGATAGCTTAAGCAGCGATGAAAGAAGTGTTAAAATAAATCATAGATAATTCAAAACATATTTTAAAATAATGAAGTAATTCATAAATTCAAGTAATTAAAAATTGAAGTAACATAATTTCAAATAAAGAGATACACAACTGGGACAAAATAAATACACAGGATACAGGTTGAGAAAAAAATAATTGAATAATGATAGATGAATGAAATAGGGATAAATGATAACAGGCACTGTGGTTTTCAGTATTATTGTTCTTCTACTAAAGTCCATACTGTATGTCAGTACTCTCTCTTAAACTATGTTTCCTTGAGAAACTTTTGACGGGATGTAAATGGAAGCAGAAAAAAAGTTGATTTTGAAAGGGAATATGAAATTAAGCAAATGTTTGCTCCTTCTTGCGCATTCATGATCAAACGCTGGTGATTTTGGGTAATTAAAGAGATGTTCCTTGTTTTACTGAAAAGCGACGACTTGTAGCATGGAAAGGAAGGGATTACACCAGCCCGGACAATCCCACAGCAGCTCCAATAACTCCCCTCGGGTGTTTTTAGATATTTTTGTTCGACTGTCCCCTTTAAAAAGTCAAGCGAACCCATTAGGAATTGATCTTAGCTACAGGAGGATTGTTTTTTTTTTCTTTCTAAGCCCCATCGAGCACCTAATCTCTTAAACCAAAAGCAGCTACATTATCTATCTGAAACTTTTCCCTCAGCAACGTGGAAGGAATGGAAATTGTAGCAAGTGTGTGCAGAGGAGGTCGGCGAGGGTAATAATACAAACTTATCTCCACTCGTTAGGCAGGGCAGATAGGAGATGCAGGCGGCGGGGGAAGGCTGCAGATTTTGTGCTGCCAAACAAGCGGGTCCCAAATTACACTGGTGACGGAGCAGGATGGCGGAGGGATGACAGACACGGGGAGGAGGGGAGGATAAATACAGCAAAAGCCCGTCCTGTACAGGCAGCCCAAACTAAGCTAGGCTAGTCTGTGCGTGTTTACTGTAATCCCTCCCAGTAGACGGGAAGAGAGGGATTGAGCCGAACGGCAGATCTTTGTATTCCTGCTACTCCAACCCGGGCCTTCAAGTGTGTGAGCAATCACTGCAAGAAAGTGCGAGGGTTTGGCCGGGTGTATGTGTGGGGAGGGATGCCTGGGTGCTTATCTTGAAGCCGACCTCTTAATCACAGCCTTCATCTGGCTTGCTTTTCTCTGCACCACCCTCCACTCCCACTCATTCAACACACACAATGTCATTCTCCACCACTACTCTCCACTCGTTTGGACCCCCCACCCCCGACGGCTCTCCTTGACTCGTCTGTGAGCAGGTCCTCCAGAGGATGCTCCATCCTCACTGCAGCTGTGATGTCAGTGACTCATTTGTATCCAACTCATCTATATTGAGGAACCATTCACTGAAAGAGTGGCTTTAGGCACGCACTTCACCGTGACGCATGCGGACCAAACTAATGGAAGTTGCTGGTGCCCGTTGCACGTGTTTCTCACCTTTTCCTGTAGCTGGAGTCAAAAGGATAAATCATTAAGTTGTTTACATCATGAGGATAAGATAACTAGAAGGAAAATGAACAAACAGGAAATGCCCAACGCTACATTTAGGGACATACTGTTGTTGTTGTGTGTGTTCTTGGGTGCCCGTTGCTTTTTTAATTAGCTTTTAATTAGGTTTTGTCGGCCGTTTGCTTGTCGGCCAGTCAGTGGCAAATGGTAGGCAGTTTTTTTGATGAAGTTAGTCAGTTGCTTTCTTTGAATATACAGTCTACATTGCTATGTGGAGTGCAGTTCCGCCATAACAGAGATCAGTGCCAGCATGTAGATCGTGATGGATGCATCGTACCACATCTATACACCACACTTGATCCAAAACCCTTTCCTGTTTTAATGACAGGCTGATAAGAAACAAGCGCATATACAGTCATCCCTCATTTATCACAGTTAATTGGTTCAAGACCCGACTGTGATAAGTGAATTTCCTCTGCCAAGTAGGATTCCTTAACTTTTATTTGCAGCAACCCCCTTTTGGAGATAAAATTATTTTCAGCACGCCCCCCCCGCCCCCAAAAAATTTGGTAACAATGAGAAATGTTTGTGGTAGCCCCTGTCATAACGCCTCGCCCCTCAGTTTGAAAACCAACGCCTGAGTGGAATATAATGTAACATTACAGCGACCACTGCAAAGCAAGGGTCCCCGACCACACCGGGCCGCACGAGAAATAATATACTATTTCTGTTCTGTTGGCCACTACATCCGTAAATGGAAATGCACTGACGACATCGGGCTTGGTGGCAGACTGAGTTGATTTGGCGTTATGGTGAGTTCAAATCGCTCTTTCTTTAGCAATATTTAGCAATGTCGTATATTTGTGTTTTAGTACATTTAGTCATTTTGATGCTTGAAAATACCCCAAATAAGGCCCAAAATATGTCAAACTTGTTTCAATGTGCATATTTTTGACTAATAACCGGCCGCAGACAACCACAAAACAGGGATTGTCGAATGTATTTTGAAAAACTGTGACAGATCGTGAAATTTGAAGCGAGATGTGGCGAGGGACGATCCATCCATCCATGCGACGTACACTCACTGATATAGGAAATGTTACTTCCTCCGTTGGTGTAGCTTTAGGTTGCTTGCAATCCCTGCATCAAAGATCCTGGCAGTTTTTTTCCACTTGAAGCTGAAGTGGATCTGCTGGAATTTCTGACAGTTCCATCCAAGCATCCAGTCTCTTCTTCTTTCTCTACTCCCACTCCATTTCCATCCATCGCCACCTCCTCCTACATCGGCTCTGTGCCCCGTGGGAGAGCACTGGAGTATGGGTTGACTGGCTGGTCTGGGCATGGAGAATGGGAAGAAGGTATACGTGTGTAACTAACAGGCTGCGTCTTGCATTGATCTGCCCAAAGGAACACCAGTGACCTTTTCACTTCTTAACTTGAAATGTGCACTTACAAAAAAAGAACACTACTTGATTCAGCTGGAGTGCTTTCTGCTCTCCCACCGAGCTGCACTTTGCTTGGCTCCACCTGTTAAATATGCATGCGTGCGTGCGTGTGCGTGTGTGTGTGCGTGTGTGTGAGAGAGTGTTTTTTGGCCAGGCAGGGAAAGCAGAGAGTCAGAGGTTGCTGGGCTGAGCAGTGTGTTTGTGTAAATAGTCAAGAGGCGCCGCTCATGATGCAATACGGCATGGCACCTCCTTCTGTCTATGCTGGGAGATTAGCATTCACACTAATGCTGCTCTTTTCTGCAGCCGTTTTAACCCTAAACTCTCCAAAATGTTGGCCAAGATCACTGGAAAATCTAAGCACTTCCAAATGATACACACTGCAGGCTGTGACAAGACGACACACGAGATCGGGTCTACGAAAACAAGACGAGACAAGATTTGACCATTTCTACTACGTTACACTCTTCTGCACTCTGTGTGCATGCTAGCGGCCCGGCCTCCACCCACCGACACAAAGGGACTGTACGACTGACATAATAAGGGCTCACTCGGTTTGTGCCGTTGTTCTATGGCCTCAAACACTCCAAGGGGCTGATAGCAATGCACAGAGTGAGCTCTCTTTCTGCCTGTTTGGAGGCGAATGATAAGGAAAACAGACACACATGACAATATATTGTGTGATTAAATAATTCATTTATTATTGCCTTGTGCTTGCCAGTTTTAATCTTGTGGGATGTGGCGACACCCCTAGCGAATGCAATCGTGGTGTTGCTCAGAGGCACTCGAGGGCTTATTTGCATCGTGCAGTGGAATCCCAAAGGTCAAACGCAACCTTTATTAACTGTGAAGTTAAAAATGCAACCATTTCATACAAGTGTAAGAAAAAAAAGAGCTATGCTCAGCTAAACAACAAAACACCCACGTCTTAACTTTACTTCTACATTACAAATGCATAATGTGAAGGGGGTTCTGATGCAGATGCACCTCACGCTTGTAATTTCTTTGCTGTTTGTTTTTGTTTTGTTGCACACGCGTAAAAAGAAGTTAAGCACCGGAAAATATGAAAAACAAAATGTTTGTACGTAACATTTCTCCATCAACTGTCATGCAAGTAGAAAAAGAAGTTAACACCAACAGTCATGTCTTAACTTGGATTTTTCATCACTAAGATGAAATGCAAAGGTGATTTGTATGGCAAGTGCACCTCACGTCATGTTTTTGTGTGTCAAAGTGTAAAAAGAAGCAAAGCACCATAAAATGTGAAAAACATTAATAGCTTATAACGCTAATAAATTCTGCTTTGATGTGCATGACGATGACCCTGGGAATTTGGGGAGTTAAAACCAGCGAAATAAAACAGTGAGTAAATGTACAGACTGCAAAATTGTGTTCTAGCAGGGTGTTTATTAGTATTATTAATTATAATAAACATCTAGTTTACAATTAGACAAGCGTGTCTAATTAGTAAAATTGTTTGCAGCATTTTTAATATTGCACAAATGTAAATTTCTCAACGTAATTAAAATAATACTGTAATAATAATAGTAATGGCCGCACGGTGAATGAGTGGGTAGCATGTTGGCCTCACAGTCAGGAGGTTCAGGGTTTGAATGTTCATTGGGCATCTCTGTGGGGAGTTTGCATGTTCTCCCCGTGCGTGCGTGGGATTTCTCCGGGTACTCCGGTTTCCGCCCACATTCCAAAAACATGCATTTTAAATTAATTGGCAACTCAAAATTGTCCATTAGAGTGTGAATGTGAGTGTGACTGTTTGTAGGTCTGCTCTGCGAATGACTGGCGACCAGTCCAGGGTGTACCCCGCCTCCCACCCAAAGTCAGCTGGGATAGGCTCCAGCACACCTATATTAACATGTAAGATGCATTTAATCTTAATGATACATGGAAAAGGTGATTTGTGTTACAAATGCCCTTCAGCAACATTTGTTTTGCAGTTTTGGACATTAATTGTACGGACTGGAGTGGCATTCAGGTGCACGGGTGTTCAAAAAGAAATTTATATGCTACTGTATGTGGTGATGAATGAAGCCATATGTATGGTCCCAAATTCATTTTGGCCGAGCGACAGCATCCTCATGCGTTTATTCATGATGGAATTCCAATTTGTAGTTCCCATACAGTGCATGAGTGTGTGTGTGTGTCATTCAGGTAGCCTACACGGTATGTGCGTCCTCTGGCACACACACTGCTAACACTGCATGTATTTATTCCATTATGGAATACACCGCCGGGTGTCCGGGCCGACACGGAGGGCACGCTCCCTTCACACTGACACAGGTGCTGCACCTTCATGCTGTAAATTCTCTCTGCCTTTAGCAGAGGTTATCAGATGGCAGCTTCCAACCTGCTGAAGGAGAATGACACTGCCAGGATAATGGCGCCTGTTTACACGAAAAGGGGGCGCCGGGGGGAACCTCCTCTCACAGTGGGTTCAAATAAAAAAATATAGAGGTGGATAGTGTAACGACGGAAAGACACAATTGTTGGAATGAGGGAGCAATCACACACAAACACTAGAAAGAGAGAAGGGAAGATGGGAGTGAGGGGGCAGAGGAGTGCTGGGGGGAAGAGGGGAATCAGCGCTTTATATTTAAGGAGGAACAGCGCCACCATGTGGAAGATAGATGACACAATAATTAGAAGAGGAAGTAAAACACACTGCTATCCAAAATGCCATGCATACTTGAATTGCTCAACAATCTCTTTCCAAGAGGCCTTTCCAATACCAAAACACTATAGATTATTCATGACATAACGTACCCTTATCAGAAAAAACATTTGTCATCTAATCATGACAATCATCTTAGGCATCCATGCCATCTCATGAATCTACTTGAAAAAACATTTGTATTCCAAAAAGGGTCGCACGTTGGATGAGTGGGTAGCATGTTGGCCTCACAGTCAGGAGGTCTGGGTTCATATCTCCAATGGGCGACTCTAAATTGTCCATAGGTACGAATGTGAGTGTGAATGTTTGTCTGTCTGCCCTGCGATTGACTGGCGACCAGTCCAGGGTGTACCCCGCCTCCGGCCCAAAGTCAGCTGGGATAGGCTCCAGCATCCCCGTGACCCTAATGAGGATAAGCGGCATAGAAAATGTATGGATGGATGTATTCCAAAGAAATAGCAATATTTAAATACTTTTTATATTACGTCATTGTCTGCTGCCTCTTGGCCAGGTCGGCATTAAATTAGTTTTTTTTAGGAAAGTCTATGGAATTAGGTCGAATTGATTTTTTAAAAGTTGTCATTGCTATTGTTGTTATTTATATAAATCAAATATCTCCTGCAATCAAATTACAATCTATTATTATATATATTATTATATACAATCTAATCTACTTTTCCTTGTTGTTGTGTATTTTATTTATTTTAAATGTCTATAAAATCTATCCATTTATCCATTTTCTATGCCACTTATAATTTGTAATAATAATAAATGTTATACAGTATTTGTATTTATTTCAAAAATAATTATTTGCAAAAAAAAACAAAACAAATACAGTTAAATAAAATGTATACACTATTTAAAATTCAGCAGATCTGTATTTTGGCATCCAATGATATCAGCAAACTGATTTTTTAAAGTTGTTTGTTTCCTGCAAATGATATTGATTCCACATTTAAAACCCCAAAGCAATGAGCAAACTGCCGCACGTCGTCAAGTACAGTATGTACAACACAGGCAACGTGCTTTAGTGTATTGTCGGAGCGCCTTTGTAATTAGACCAGCACAAACGTTCAGTCATGATCAGTCCAATTAGGAAGACCACAGGTTGTACATCCTCTCTGCCCTTTAACCGTCTCCTCATTTGCATAATCACCCTGGGAATACTGCAGGGCAATGAACGCTGGGGGGTATGTATCTTCAGCAAACACTGCGTCAACACAATGTTGACTGTAGGCCTTGTTATGAATATGAATATCTGTGCTGTTATGGATTGTGAGGGGCCAGTCCTATGTTAATTTTGGTCTGTTTGTTTTTTAGTTGATAGGGAGTTAATTTGGACCTGTGGGAGGTGCTGGGTCATGACCGAAAGAATGAGATCGCGGATACAAGCGGCGGAAATGAGTTTCCTTCGTAGGCTGGCTGGACTCACCCTAAGAGATAGGGTGAGGAGCTCGGCCATCCGGGAGGAGCTCAGAGTAGAGCCGCTGCTCCTTCACATCGAGAGGAGGCAGTTGAGGTGGCTCGGGCATCTAGTCCGGATGCCTCCCGGGCGCCTCCCTGGTGAGGTGTTTCGGGCATGCCCGGTCGGGAGAAGGCCCCCGGGAAGACCTAGGACACGCTGGAGGGACTATGTCTCACAGCTGGCCTGGGAACGCCTTGGTGTCCTCCCGATGGAGCTGGAAGAGGTCGCTGGGGACCGGGAAGTCTGGACTTCCCTACTGAAGCTGCTGCCCCCGCGACCCGGACCCGGATAAGCGGTGGAAAATGGATGGATGGATGGATG